>NW_019014685.1:261056-284762 GCF_000150535.2 Carica papaya
AAAGAAGAAATGGACTGCTTGGAGGTAGGAGAAGAAAGTGAACGAGAAGCTAAGATTGCAGTCGAAGAAGTTCCCAGTATGGACGCCATTGACATAAACTTTGAACGGGTGGCGTTCGGTCTGTCAAAATTCCATGGAAGTAAGTTGTTGGGGAGCTTAATATGGTTTTTATTGGTCTGTTTGGTTGTGGATAAGAGGATAGATTTCGGTCCCGTCTCCCAAATTATCTTTGCTTCTCTGCTTGGAGTTGGCGTTTTCTCTTTCTAAAAAGCTTTTAAATATTAAAAGAAAAAGGAAAAGAAAAAAGCAAAAGTAGCGGCTGAAATGAAAGTAAAATATTTGATTTTTGTTTCAAGGAGAGTTATCATATAATTGCAATTTTATGTTTATAAAAAAATGTTTGAAATGTATTTGAGTAAATTATATAATTAAAATTACTTATAATAGCTCAGCTTTGCATATTATTCCTCGTACATTGTTATTTATATATATTTTTTACTAAAAACTTTAGATTCAATCGTATATATTACTTAAGATAATAACGAGAGTTGTTATTTTTATTCTTTAAAATTGAACAATTTTGATTTAAAAGAAATAATTTAACAACCTCTCTCATGGCATACTAACTTTGAAAGAGTTTCTATTAAGGATTTTTCACTATCATACCATTTTTCAATAGCATGAACTATAACCATTTAAAGTATCTAATGAATATATATATATATATATTATCAAGAAGTAGAAACATGTGGAGTAATTTTGGATGGTGTGAACATCCTTATGGACATAGAAAATTGTGTTCAATTTCTTAAAACTCATAAGAAATAGACTAATGAAAAACAAAACTGTTAAACTAAAACAAAGGCAACGAATATGAGTTATTGCACTTCAGAATCGAAAAAGTATAAACACATCTATATGTATGCAAACACCAAAAAAAAAATTTAAAAAAAACTTTAAAGTAACATTCAAATGGACAATTTAAGTAAAATAATGCATAATGTTGAACATTTGGTAAATAACTATAAGTTGTTCAAAATATAGGTAAAGAAAAGTATTAAATAGATGTTCTAGGTTGACAACATAGTCAAAAATTTTAAATATATAGAAGTCACAACTAAAATATAAATTTAGTCCTTATAGTAATAATAATAATAATAATTACATAATTATATACTTTTCCATTATTACATCACCTAATTTTATAATTATTATTATATATCATTATTTTTACTTTTCTGTTTTATTTTAACCGAAAAAAAATAAATTAAGGATGAAACTGAAAATAATTTTGATAAAAATATGTAGAAATTTGGGTTCTGATGGTGTTTTTGAAAGCAAAATTAGAATAGGAGGGTCATAGTGCAAATAAAGAAAATTTGGCGACATAGGACCGCCCAGTCAGCAAGCACGAAAAATCAGAGTGCGCCATGTGGCAAGGCATGCTGACTCGGTGCCACGCGGGAGGTCACGCTGGTGATCTGCGTACCCCACGATCAGACAACCCATGAGCGATTCCGCGCGCGTAAACGGTCCAGATCCGTTTCCTTCTTAGACGCGATCAGACGGTCAAGATCAAACGCAATAAATGACCCATATTTATTTGTTCCTTAAGAGCGATCGGACGGATGAGATCAATCACGATGGACAACCTAGATTAATGCGAGATGGGTATAAATATTTTGCATCACACTGAACTCGAACCCTAGCCGTCAGCCTCCAGCTAGAGAAGAAGAACCAGACGTTAGACAAGGGAGTCGACCGCCGATCTTCGCCGTACCGGAGCCACCTCCGACTGCCAAAAAAGGTAAATATTCTCCTACCTGCTCGGAATTCAATTGCGAGCACCCATGTGGTCATATTGGAGCAAAATGAACGGTGGATGAGTTGAAAACTACGGGTAAAGCCCGGTAGAGTCGCTGCGGGCAAAACTCGCAACCTCCTCCAATGAGCCCCTTCTTGTTTCCCATTTCGTGTGATTTTTTTACCATTGTATTCATCGTTTGGTTTTTTGCAAGTTGACCGAAGAAGAATCCCAGCGGAGTTGTCCCACCCGGAAACCCCACCACTGGTAGTTCTATTTTTGATTTTTTTCAACCAACTGAGGTCCCCTAACATATTTTTCCGCAGGAATATGTATAAAGTCAGCTGAAACTGGCCAAAATCGGTCGAAAACAGCCTGGCTAAGGCAAACTGTCGCTACGGCAGTGGTGCCATTACCAGAGCACGGTGATGCCGCCGTGCTGAAATCTTAAAATTGGCCAAAAATAATTTTTAATACCGATTTTGAGTTTTTAGGATATTTTTAGGTACGTGAAACATGTTTAATCTCTACAGAAAAATTCAGAAAATCCAGAGACCATCAGTAGATGCAATAGAAATTTCAATATTTCATAGACCAATTCGGGTAATAATTCCTCACCCTATTTCCTGTTATGGAATTGAAGCTTAATAATTAATAATATGGTATTTTGTGAAATTTAAAAAACTTTGAGAATAATTATATGCCACTAATGGAGGCAGAACCGGTTAGTTATTTATTTATCATGTTTAACTGATCATTTAATTTTACAGCTTTAAATACATAATAATATATTGAAATTATTAAATGATTCAGTTGTACTTTCTTGATGTATATATCGCTTGTCTTGCGTGATTTACGGTTGATTTGTGAAATATGAAATTAATATGCAAATGAAAAATTGTTTGATTATATGATTAATAAATAGTTGTCTTACTGGATATCTTGAGAGATGGTGGACGGATCGGGTACTTAGGGAACCCTATCGTGAACGTTACCTCATACCGAATGGGGTATCGAGGGAATGTATTTTTAATGCTCATACCAAACGGGATATGGGAACGGCCCGATTCACCATCACATCGGACGGGATATCGATGGATGGTAGTTTTGACGCTCATATCGGACGAGGTATGGGGACGGCCGGTTAGTTGACAAGTTTGAATATTGGGTTTACGCGTAATGAGACATCTCTATGGATCCCCAGAGATACCAAAAAGCAGATAAAGAAAAATTGTTGTTCTTACTCACTTGAATATGATATCATAATGTTAATTGAGTTATTGTCTCTATATGTCGATTTTGAAAATCTTGTAATGGTAAGTATGCAATAAATAGTTTTCCTTATGATAAATAAACTTATTTAAATTAAGAGTTCTATTAGTCGTTTTATGATTTTTACCAACCTTTAATTTCTGTATCGGTGAGTAGTGTGATATTCTTATTGGGTTAGTGCAGCTCACCCCCTCCCCTATTAACCATTTCAGATCAAGATTCAGATTTTAATCAGTAGGAAGGCTGTGAGTAGGTGTCCCCCCCGCATCTTATCAATAACTAATGAAAGTTAACATCCCTACAACATTTATTTGCTATTTTATAAACTGATATGAAAGAGATATTTCTGTACCCTTATTGGGCATGCTAATTTATGTGTAAGGAATATAAACTTAAACTCTATTGTTTCTCTTCCGTATTTAAATTATGATTTTATTTTTATTTAAGTTCCATGTCTCTACATTTATCATGTCAAATAATAGAAACTTACCTGGTAATGAAAACTTATCTATTGAGTCTGCTTATTCTTTTCTTACTACTACTAATTTTTCAAGGGGTTGCTCTTACCTCCTCTCCCTAGATCTCCATTTTAATCCATTTTAGTTATGTATATCATATTTTTTAATTTATGTAAAATTCATTTTATATCTATTTTAATTACAAAATACAAAACTTATATATAAAATGATAAAATTGAATTCATAAAATACCATATCCTCCGCACTCCATCAAATTTGATTGACCTTGAAATACATTATTCTATTCCATATTAAATTGCATATGAACTCAATTTCCATAATCTTCTAACAAAACTTGGGATACTTCTAGCTTTATATATATATATATATATATATATATATATTTACAATGTTTTGGGGTAGGCATCTTATACTCTCCCATTTTATATATTCTCTTTCTCTCCAATAAAGTAATTCTTTTATCCAAAAAAAAAAAAATTCCAATATTCTAGTCTAAATTATATCCAAGTAAGTCTACGAAGAACACTAAGAATTTTATCTATCCCCCTTTACTCAGATTTCTTAACCAGTGAAACAAGGCAATAAAATATACAAGTAACAATGAATCACCCTCAAAGAAACTCAAGAAACACCAACCAAGCTGATGATGCCACAAGTTTAAAAGAAAAACCAATTCAAAGAAAACATAACATTTTCATAAATGACTTTTTTTTAAAAAAAAAAAAAAAGATTGCAATTCCCAGTTCCACTTCTGAAAAATCAAATAGAATACAATTACTCAAATTCATCAGAAACACCATCACAGACTAAAACTTCTGTCTGTTAGGTACAGGCAACTTGCAGAAGCCGAACGCCGAAGTCAGTTTAACCGAACACGTTACAACTTTCTGTTTCTACATTCTCCCCTTAATAACCAAACGAAGAGACTTAGTCAAGAATAAGTTCACTCCAGATGTTGGTAGTCAACAGATCCAAGCTTTTACCATACAAAGTCAGAGATTTATAAAAAATAACAAACTTAAAATTGAGAGTTAAACATAAAACAGAAGATTTGGGATCATTATATAATAGAGGGGCTGACCTGGTGAAGTAGACAGCTACCAATGATTTACTTGCAATTTTTTTTTCAGCGAAAAATTCGTTGAAACTTAAAGCTAGATGTCTCCCTTTAAGACTGAGATTATCTGGCTTTTTAGTTTATGACATTTTATATATTTGAATAGGTTACATTATTTTTACAGGTATTGAAGAGTTGAGTCTAATTCAGAAGATTAATCCCAAATAATAGATAAAAAAAATTCAAGGTATAACAGTATCTTTGCTTACAACTGTAGGGAACTTGAACTTTGGATTCTGCTCCACGAAGTCAGGCGGCCGCTGGTAAACCACTGATGCTGCCCTAATTAAAATTCCAGCAGTTAAGCCCCATATCAAATACTTCTTATTCTCTGTTTCATAGTCAAAGAAGTGAATGAGATACTTTTCTCCCATCCACTCTCTCTCCTCTGAGCTCCTGTTTTCATCCTGCACAACATTTTTCATCCAAAATCTCTTTTAGAAAAGTGAAAAAGGTAACTAGAAGAAGGTGTTAAGAATTCCTCAAGAAATGTACTTAAAGCAGTATTTCTAAGTAATTCTTTAACATCTGAATGCTGATTTTAAAAAACAAAAATGGATAATTGGGGTTGTGAAAGAAATGTACGTGAAACACTACGTACATAAAATAACCAAGAACATCTAGGTGCTGATTTAGAAAATAAATGGATGTATATGATCAAAGTAGACCGTAAAAATAATAAGTATATGGTAGTATTTCTGCTGCATATATGAATGACGGTGCAAGAAACGTAAACATTAGAGATGTTTTTTTTAGATAAAAGAAAAAATATTATTAAAGAATAGAGAAAGAAAGAATACAAAAATGAGGATAAGATATCATCTAGGACTTCCTGGAAAAGGATAAACAGTAAGCATTAAACATGTTAAGAAGATAAATTCTTTAGATCAGTATACAAAAGGTTGGGAGAGATGCGTTTATTATTTTACTGCTTATAAGCACACAATAAGTAGACTAGCCAATGGATAATCACGCAAGTAAAATTGAATAGGGTGCTTATAAGTTGCTTTTAAGTGAAGCCAAAATTGTTTAAATAAGCCAAAGAGAAAAACCTTAATAAACATTTCCAAGGGTGCATCGAAGACTGCTTCTACTTCAGCAGGATTTGGGGATGGCCTGAATGCACTCTTGTCACTTAATATGCCTATTACAGGGACGACTCTCAGGAGATGCTGCAATGAAAAGCAGTGATTTGAGAACTCGTAAGCACACTAAACAAGGGTTGAATTCTAGTTATAAGGAGATACAGATATTTGATATTGCCCCGATGTATTTTTTTAGTTACAATTCCCTATTCAAAATTCTTATCACGTCTCAGACAGCTGGAAACAAAAAGCAAGTTTAAGTGCTTTATTACATTCAAGCATGACAACATGCAACAGAGAGAGAAATTCAGTGCTCAAAACATTCTTTCACAAACTACATTACGTTTGCAGCTGAAGAGCAAGTTTGGGCTGCATCAAAACAGTTGGGATGCCAAAGCTGGAGCATCTATTAGTCACAGAAGATCCCAAAAATATATTGCTTCTGGAAAGATCAATTGATGGGGTTAGTGCCCCTCGCCTCGATCTTTTCCTAAGATTTATAGATTTTTCGCGAGACATAATGCTCCAATGGCTTCTTTCTTTATTACCACAATGAGTAAATTTTTCTAGAAACCTTTTTCTTTTCAGAAATCCAATGATCTTAAACCATTAGAATTGAGATCTTTGATTACTTGTTAGACTCTTTTCTTCCCAGTATGATATCTTTCATTACTTGTTGGGCTCTTTTCTTTCCAATTCTAGTCCTGATTATAGATCACAGTCCATTTACTCTTCAGGAGTTTATACTTGCAAATCTTTTTTCTCTTTTCGGTTTCTTGCCTTAGTCCTGCCATAAACAATTTTGACTTTTGCCCTTCTAAAAAGTGAAAGTTCTCTTTAAAGTGAGACTGTGATTGCCAAATCAAGGTTTTCTTCTGTATGTTCCTTGTTTCTTTTTCGTGAATTTGACTTCTTTCCTTTCTAGTTTACTTCATTCCTTTTAGTTTGACCTAGAAATTCAGTTTCAGTAGCTATTGTTTCAGTACCACTTATCTTCACTTAGCTTTTCCAAATGTGACATGATTTAATCAAAAGATAGAAACACAGAACTAAATAAGAAAAGCAATAGAAACGGGAGTCCCCAAAACATTCCCTTTATGAGGAACTCCTCTTTACAGTAAAGGTAGGGGTTGACAGAAAATGTTCCTAACACGCTGGAAACCAGATTCTAATAAAACAAAATGCTTGTGAGCTTTTCCTTCCAATGAAAAAAGAAAGTATTACAAAGAAGAGAGAAAGGTACAAAAGTAGAGGAGAAAAGCTTTCCTAAATTAATGCAAGAAGAAAAAAGTAAAGAACAATGTAGGAAACAAAACCCAATACACCTCCTTCAAGGCGCTCTACAAAATAGTCATAGAAACATCCCCAAAGAACCAATGAGCCTTAACCCAGAAAAGAAATATGGAAAACCAATATCCCACAAGAAGACAAAGAAGTAAAAATCCTAGACAAGTCTAACACAGCACTCCATCTAACATCTATAAACCAACAAAGAAAACTCATCTTCAAAGAACCTTAGCTTCCTTAATTCGCCCCAAGCCCCTGAGAAATGTAGAGAGGGAACACCCAAGGGAGAGGGAAACAAGGAAATGATGAAAAAATATCAAAAACTTAAATCAAAGTCTCCATACCTCCTTATAATGCAAAAAGAGATGGCAACAGGACTCGGCTTCCCTAAAGCAAATCACACCCATACAAAGAAAGATCACAATTAAGTTTGCGAACTTCCACTAAATCATTAGTATTGAGTTTGTTCAGAGCAGTAGTCCAAACAAAAACCTTAATTTTAAAGAGAGTTTTAGCCTTCGGAAATACACTAGCATAAGTCTCATTATGAGTATAATTATGCTGGCATGGGTAAAAAAGGATATAAAAGTGAGCACTCAAAGAATCCAATGTCCAAATTCTATTATTGGGTTGTTAAAAGAGAGTAAAAGGCTCAAGGATATTAGTGAAGAGGGAATAACATTATACTCATGATCATTAAGATTCCTGAATAAGAACAAGTTTGAAGAGGTTTGTAAATCAAGTTGATGGATAAAGTTACAGATAGGAGTACTCGTAAAATAATAGTTTATGGAGGCATAGATAAAGGATAGCAATGGATAACCAATCCAAACATCTTTTCACAACAAAATATTGGAATTGTCTACCACTTAAAGGATTGTTTTTAATTTTCTATTACTTGAATTTGAAAAAAAAAACAATCAAGTTAGTATGAAATAAATGATATTTTCCATTATTCTATTAATTGTTTGACATTGTCAATCATATCTAAATAAGTAGAGCATTCGTAATTTTGCCAAACTGTATTGGTCTTACATTTTATACACATATCAACTTTCTCTGAAAGATTTATTCCTAAGAAGGGTGTTGAAATTTAATTTTAGATTTATTTTGCACTAACTAATTAGATAAGTTCATAAAAACTAATTAAGAAAGTAAATCATGGATAAACTTGAGTTGACATGTATGATATAAAACAAATGAATTTGCTAAAAGAACTAGTGTCAAATTTCTAGCTCAAATTCAGCCTACCCGAAACAATATTGTATATTATAGTGATGAGGTCCAACTAGGAACTATTCACTTAATAAACATGTATACTATTATTATCTGTAATTTGATATATTATGGTGTTATTTATGTTTCCAAAAAAATATATTATGGTGTTATTCAGTCACCCTTTTCCTTAACTGTTATATCACTTCCTCTTTTCGGGAGTTGAGGAAGAGGCAAAGGTGCTCTAGAGAGGCTTTCTATTTGTTGGGCTATCAGTGTTGTACTTGGAGAGAAACATTCTGCTTCCTAAAAATAGTTTTCAAGATTGTTTTTACCTCTTCCACTTCTTCGGGATAGATTGACCCTCTTGGCTTTTCTTTGGACTAAGGCTTGCAGGTCTTTGGGTATTTTACAAAGAAATGGGCCTGAGATGATTGTATATCGATGGTATATCTTCTTTTTGTTTCTCTTTCCCTTTAAAAAAGAATAATTGTTTAAGAGCATCTCTTACTTGCTGATGTTGTTCTCTTTTCTCTATTGATAATATTTCTTCCTTCATTAAAAAAATTATGACTTACAGCTGAATTCATGCAATTATACAGCAAATAATAATGAGGCTTACAAAAAACTAACGGTAGTACCTCTAAAGAACTTATGATAATAAATCAATAAATTTTTATGCAGTGTCAATTACTCTTATGGCTTTTATGTAATTAAGTAGAAATTAAATACATGACTTCAAAAATAACAATGATAATAATAATAATAATAATGAGGGGGTTAAAAAAGACAATGTAACGAGAGTAAAGATAGAGGGGCATGGCTAGCTAGAGTTCAGAGCCTAGAGGGGATTGAGTATGTTGACCATTATTAGGAGGGGAGAAAGAGACACGAAGAGGCATGCATTTCCCCTGTTTGCACTTTTGGAAAATATTTTTCTTTATCACAAATTGTCTTCTAAAATTTCATTTTAAGCAAATATGAGAAAGTTATAACTATTTTCAAGAACTAATTTTTTTTTTGCTTTCAAAACTGAAACATAGTCCAAAAATGAACAGGTGCTAAACGGTGCAAAATAGAGAAAGAAGTGACTATAAATTCAAATGTGGATGCAGCTCTCTGCTTGCTTAGAAGTTGCAATCTAAAAATTCTCAATTGCATAAATTTCTTCTCACTCCACTAATCCGACATGCATTTGATCGAATTTTCAAATCCAACCACCATCAACACTTTGGATAAGAGGTAGCAATGGTTTGAGAAACCACAAATTTGTAAGATACCCGGGAGAAAAATATGTCTAACCATCCAGACATGCAGCTAAATACTATTGCACAGCACATTGAAAGAAATTTTCTATTAGAGTTAGGCTTAGCAAATTTACTATATACTTGATTGCTACTTGCAATTAATACAAACAATCCTTAGGAAAAGATCGCCGAATACAAATTTGGTTTAGATTCACGTCAGAAACAGTAGCTAGTTCCTCCATGTTAAGATCAATATATATAATTCCAACCAAGCATCTTGTCATAAACAAAGGGTAAAACTTTCTTCTTAGACTAAATTTCACTCATCAAACGACAAGAAAGCATTGCACACTTGAAATTTTGGTGAAAGAAGTAAGCAAATGAAATAAAGTATTGACAAAAATACCTTAGACAGAAATGGTTCAAGCACAGTAATGACATTGACAAGTGAGGGATCCAATCCAATCTCCTCCTTTGCCTCTCTTGTCGCGGTCTCTCCATCATCCTTATCACCCTCCTCAGCTTTTCCACCTGGCAAGGAAACCTCTCCTGCAAACGAACACACCCACTAACTAATTGACATTGTTATCAAATATCCATTTGCTTGCCCAAAGGGGAGACCAAGGAAAATTTTAAATTTCAATCATTATATGGTACCATTAAAATCAATCACCTTAAACAAGCCTCCCCAATTTACTATTTCTTTTTAGAGATTTTTCACATAAAAGTAATCAACATCAAATTGTCTACGAGACGATTGATTTTTACCCCACTGACGTCTCTTTCATGTGCACTTAATACTAAGGAAGAAACCGAGAACTCGTTAATTGCAACCAAAATTAGCAAATGAATATTTTCATAACCAATCTTCCAAAGGCATAAAACTCAGTTCACCTGAACTATACCATTTTGTTTCCTTTTGCATTATAATCAAATAAAAAAGAGCGAATTTTTCCATTTGTTACACAAATTTCCAGAAAACCAAACAAAGGGGATCAGAAGCTGCTCTGAAACTAACCCGAGTGAGTCGACAATCCGGATGACCTCTTTGTCAGTATCACACGCAAATCCCCAGCATCTCCTTCGAAAAGACAGATCAAAACAGCAGCTCTCTTGGGTCTAAACTTTTCTAGGCGTTGGGCGATCGGAGTTACAGATTCCTGAAACCCAAGTTGAGAAACAATTTTCCCTGCATTTTCTTGCACGCGTTGCTCCTCGATTTCATCGTAAGAAGAAGGTGGAGCCTTGTAGAGACGCAGCTGTTGCGCCAAGGTCGATAGTCTACTTGATGCTGCAACACAAGTTGTGGGATCCATCAGCTTGCAGAGTGTTACTCTCTTCAAGATTGAGATCATAAGGAGCAATTGAATTGAAACTGGAGCATTGAAAAAGTAAAGAATGATTTTATGAGTCCCTTGAAGGATGTCATCAGCATAACTGCGCAGGAAGACACGAATGTTAATGATGCAAATTCCGGTAATTTCTTGGAAAGATTTGCTTTTAAATATATATATATATATGTATTAAAAAAGATTTGCTTTGAATATATCTTGCTTTACACGTGTTTACAGAATGTTTCAAATTTAATCATAAGTTTTTATATTTAATATTGAATTAACTGTATCTGCCTCAGTTTAATTATATTTGTGTTAGTTTAATTATAAATTTTGTATCTTTTTTTATGAAATTTTTTAAAAAATATTTTAAATGAAAATATTATTTTTATTCAAATTTTTATAATATCTTATATTGTATTATGGTTTTAATTCTATTCAAATGAAATTTAAATGAACCCTATTCTTTTTCTTTTCATCCTGAAAATCCCACAACATAGAAAATTGTTCTTGACAAACTGTAAAAGCATGCCTTGGATTTAATTTGTTCTTGACAAATTGTAAAAGCATGTTGATGTACAGAATACTAATGGAGAACTGTCATTTTATAACAAGCCAAATGTTAAGTTTGATTGCTAAGAAAAAACTAATTTTGTTACATTTCATATTATTCTTACATGAAATGCATTGCTATGACATGACAAAATCTTGAAGTAAACAGAGTCAAATGATCTTAAGTCAAGGAAACCAGGATGTTTAAATCTAAATACAATCTACTATTATTAATTATTAGTTCAAATTACAAGGGATAATCTACATATCAAAAGTTCCTTAACAACTTCGGGCATGCGGCGAGCTTGCTCCGAGACTTCTCAGTCTCAGTATCTGTCAACAGATCCTAAATCCGTCTACAGATTCCAGGCAAATTTCGAAGGGAGAAACAGCATTCCAACCATACAACGAATCACCCGACAAAAACATATATACATTATAAATATATTCTTTGTTTTCAGGATATACAGATACAAAATAGAAAAGAAACATAAAATAGTTTATCACTCAGACTTCAAATCTAGGTATGCTCACTGATGTATAATTATATGCTCAAAAGCAGGCATAACATTATTTTGATCATGCCTATGCACAAAATCAGATTTAATCATATAATAAATAAAATAAACAAAACGGATACAACCACTCATCTGCAACATAATTAACGGAAATAGATGGATGCTCTTTCAATCTGTTCCTCGAGTTTGGCTAGACAACTCAATCTGTTCTGTTGTGTCCTTAACTTCTTCTGCAGCTTTACTACTCCCTTCATGTTTAGCTGGCTTTTCAGCAGCTGGATATGATAATCTTCTGGCTGGCCTTGTTGTTCCTTTCCCATTTGACAGAGCAGCTTTTGCTGGAACTGGTGTCTTTGTTGTTGGTGAGTTGATGCTTTTGGCAGACTTGATTGTTGATCTATTTTGCATTTTCTTTGGACTGCTGGACTGGAAAGCTACACGTATTTCCCATGGACGAGCAGTAATCCACCTTTCTGTCCAGCTCCAGCCCCAGTTGGCTTTGCCAAGTTCGTAGTTACCGAGCCCATTGGGACTTGAGTTGGCCCTCCACTGCCAATCACAAGTTTGGGTTGACTACTTGATTCCTGATGGCAAAGTAAAAAGTATGATAGAGTATAGTAGCTTTTAGAAATAAAAATACCTGATGAGAAAAGGCATATGCCATGGCCCTCTCCCGCTTAACTGATGCTTCTTCTCTCTGGTATATCCTTGCAAGAATTTCATCCTTTGTTTCTGATCCACCGCACCATTCCACCTACAATCCACTTAAACTATCACCACGAGAATTGTTTTCAGTGTTTTGAAACAGGCCCTTACTTGAGTGGAATAATTTGTAGACATCAAGGAACTTCGAAAAGGATGAACAAATTCTAGCACTAGATTTCAGGACATGAAACAAATGAATTGCGTTGTGTTTTTTTTAGTTAAATCTTTAAGTTAAATCCTGAGTCAATGTTTAGATACTACCAGCATAAAAAGAGTAGTAGGATTCCAGTTAAGTGAATCCATTTCCCTTGTTTCATCTTGTAAGAGCTAAACTCTCTGGTTGAACTAAAATATCGGTATTTTAATAGCTATAATTAAATGCCAAGCTTCAGTCTATAGCTACAATTTTCTTATGCAGGCTAACCAGTTGAAAATGTCCAGGAATATTTAGTTAGTGGGTTACTTCACTCAATGGGAAATCAGAACTCTGAACTAATGCAAAAGATACATGTTAGAAAATAACAGGTGTCATCCGAAAAGATTCTATCTATAGGATTCAAATTACCACATTATGTATATACCAAAAAACAAATCTTACAATTGCTCTAAGATGATAGGAAGGTCAAAGGAACCATAACTTCTTTCAGTGTCACTTACCCTAACACTTCTCTAAGTTGAAGAAACAGAGAAAATGAACTCAAACATCATTTTTCACATAAAACAGAAAGAAACAAGACTTGCAGACCACTCATCCAAAGAGTGATTTTTAGATAGCAGTATAAAGGGAAAAAAGAAATTGTAATTTGGCAAGATAAATTGTTTTATAATGAAAGAGAGGCCATATCCAATCATTCTGGAGGCTAGGCGTGTAAGTTGTTTGGTGATGACCCTCCAAACTTTGGTTTGGATTGAAAACCAAAAGAAAACTTTTAATCTGGTTTCAAGTTTGATTTGGAAAAATTTTCAAACAAGCAAATCAAAATTCAAATCATATATAGTTGAAAATAATATAATATATATAATAAACTAGGAAAAGATATCCACCCTATTCGTCCTAAATACCTAAAATAGATTCTGTGTAACCTATTTTTCTTTTCTGTTCTTAGTTTTGCTATCATATATAGTAGTTGCTTATTTTGCGAGAAAATTTGTTTTCAGATACTCTGTTACTAATGTGGGCTAACATTGTAATGTAAGTTATAGAATTATAAAAAATACACATAAAAAAACAATTCAAACCAAAGCAAGCCAAACTAAACTAGATTACTTTGGTTCGGTTTCTATAGTAGAATGGTTCAATTTGATTTGAATTCTATAGAAACTAAGTAGTTTGGCTTGGGTATAGGGTGTAAACCAAACCAAAGTAATCCATCTGCACCCTGACTGAAGACAGTTAGTTCATTGTACAGGATTTTCTCCATAGTAGTTTTTCATTGGAATTCTGTAAACTCAAATTTGATTGGCATTCACTTTTAACAAAACAAAAGAACTGAGTCAAACAAACCGTCAACAACCCAAAATTTTTTTCAAACAAAAAAAGGTTAAATATGAACTTACAGGAAATGATGTCCTGAATTTCATTACATGCAAGGTATTCTTTTTATCATCTTATACTAATATTATGTTCATCTATTTGTTAAAAATTTGATAGCAACCAATTATCGCAAAAGCTTGAACTTACAGAAAAAAAAAATCAATCTATTCTTTATATCCTAATATCATCCATCATGCTAAAGCCCGCTGGGATGAATGTATGGATCATATTTTTTCAAAAACGATGTGAAGGTTAGGATTTGAAAACTAAATTTCAGGTTTTAATAACATGTTAAGAATTGATTTTGGATAAATATTCCAAGATGTAAACTTTATTAAATTGTTCAATCTATTATTCATATTATAATATTTGTTTTTATGAACATATCTTTGTTGTTCAAATTCTAACATAACAAATGCATGAGGCCTTCTAAATCAATTTGACTTCCTAATTATTATTAGATTAGTTTGGACATGAGTTAGTTTTGAGTTTTATCTTTAACCAAGTGCACGTCAAAATTTCAACTACACCGAGACTTGGTGGGTATACTAAAAAAATAAAACAGCCATAAATTCAATTGAAAGTTCGGATCTTGTGCACAAGGATTAACAAAGAAATTTTTAAATCTTATTTGTTGTTAATTTTAAAGCATGCAAGAACCAATGTTTTGATCAGCAAGAAGCACTTTTCTAATGACTCTAACCTCTAAATCATGAAGCTTTGCCTCAAGTTTCAACTGATTCTCCAATTTCTTCTGCTTAAGCCGGCCTTCTGTGACCATACAAAGTCGCCGATCTCTGATCTGAGATTTTATTCTGCTCCAAGCATGAAGATAGCTCAATGTAGTTGTACCTTGCTTTTTAACAGAATAATTTTGGGTCAGGTTCTGTAATCTCACTCTCCCTTTCAGACGACGTAAACCTTTTCTAGCCTGCATGATGAAAGAGTAGTCAGTAAATGCATACTTTAAGACGATGCTAGAACAAGAAAAATATATTTGAGAGCATCTAATAGATAAAGGAGAAACATCATAAGAGATCAAAGTATCAGCTCCATATCAATTTATTGTGAAACCCAGAAATGATGAAGGTGCTTATACATGGAAACATAAGTTAAAATGGAGACCTAAATCGCTCCTCTTCTAGAAAGGAAACTTCAGAATTCTGAAGGTTTGTGGAGAAAGGCTCTACAGGTTAATATTGGCAGTAAACAACCACTGACAACAATCAGCTAAAAACTTGGAAATATGTCTTTCTGAACAAAGTGGGGCTAGTTAAACTGCATCAGTGAAACTTCAATTTATTTGTCTCTTTTTTTTGTCATGCTGAGTCTCTTAGAATGCACACCCAAAAAAATCAAATTACAAGAGCTGTAACCTTGACACAAGCATGACCCTTTAAAGTTTTATGCTCTCTTAACAGCATTGTCTATTCAGAGCATGAGAAGCAGAATTATGGACAGTAGAAATGAACTGTCGTGAGAGTTAGATTACAAAAGCATCCTTGGAAGACTGAAAACCTTCTCATGGATTCATAACATCTTACTAATATTATGACCAAACAAGTTGTGGATAATGATAGAGACTTACAGCAGGAAGTCTCATTAAATTAGCTTTCTTAAAAAAAATACCACCAAATAACCACAGTTACTACTAGTCATTGATTGCATCGGGATCAAAGAAGTCTGTCAAGAGGAACATGTTGCATGCTATCTATCAGTTATAGGCCAAATGCCAGATAACAAATAATTCCAAAGCATACACATAAAGAAATCTAGTTAAGCAATATTTTTACTCCATTTGGTTTATCTATTAATTTAATTATTTATGGTAGTGGCTTGCTTTATGAATTCATTCAATTATCAAGGCCTAGAAAAGTGAACATACGTATGGGCTAAACAACTCTTGGCAGGCATGCTGGATCAAAAGCTGTTAACTTAAACAGAAACTTAAAATCTGAGTGTACAGGATCTAGGTTGGATAGAATCCATGTGTCTGTAGTGCACAATAAAACTGGATTTTATTATTTAAATCAAAGCATGGAATTGCAGTATGGAGTCACCGATAGTGGCAGCTAAACAGAGAAAAAATGGATCACACTGAAAGAAGCTGAATCAATATTGAACTATAAATTTCAGAACGTATTTGGTAAAACTTGTGACTTCACCTACCACATAGGCCCTGAATGCAGTCTGGATCCTGATTGCTGCTAGGTCCTCAATAGGCAAACCAAGAGTGCCAGGAATTCCACCAGCAGAACTAGCACATGCTTTAAGTGGGTTTTTCTTCCATTTGAAGCCATTTGATTTTCCAGGAGCGGCAGAGCCCTATCTCAAAGTATGGAAATGAATAAGACAATGATATGGACAAAAGATATCATAATAATTTTTCCAAATTAGTTAGACTTATTTCCATACAATCCCAAGGTTTTTTTCCCCTAATACTAACTCATTAAGGTAGCTAGAAAACGAATTCAAATATACTTGTTCAAATAGTTACTTTCCATAATCTTAAATCAATAAATAATTGTTTAGGAAGAGAGTCAAAGTCGAACCTATAAATTGGGAATGAAGAGAGTAATCACCTTGCATGTCATGCCAATTGAAAATATGTTCAAGATTAGTTGTTCAATTGGTAATCCAACTACCAAATGCTTAGATTCTTTTATTTCCCAAAGTAAAAGAAGAAAAAAAAATCAAATTTGAATCGCTAATCCTAGATTACAGTAAGCTGAGCAATGTTAAAGAATTTGCAGGGTACTGTACCTTGACATGTTTTGAATTCTCCTCCTTCCCTTTCTTCAAGCTGATTATTGTCTTAAGGAAATTTCCAGAACCCATTTCCAGATTTTCTCAGATGTCTAACTTCTCATTACCCTGGAAATGACAGCATTTTCAATTTGTTCAAGAATATGAGTGATATTTGAACATAGCAAAAAATTAAAGTCGAGCATTAACACCATTTTATCATCTTCGTTCATACACATATACATAATCACCATTCGATCTATTAATAAGAAATAATCTACAAACCACACAGCTAAGTTCATATCACCCTTAAAGGCACCACCTTTGTTCCCCAATATAAGTCACAACTGATGGGGAGCTTCCATATTTTATATGAAACAAATAGAATATGGGATTTGCATTTGCATACCAGACACTCAATCACACAAAGCAACTAACATTGGAAGCGTTGACCAAGAAGAAGGATAAACAAGTAGTAATTTGTGAATGAAGCTGATTTAGCAATCGATTTAAGTGTAATTTATTAGCCAAAAGCAAGCATCTAGATCCAAGCCAGCACATTTCCCTATCAAGAAAAGGGCATTCCCCAATCACACCAACTAACCCAAAAAGTAAAAGTAAACAGCACAAGAAAGCAAACAGTGACATATCAAGGAACAAGAGTGACATACCAAGGCAGAAGCTAGTTCGCAAAAGGAGTGGAAAGAAGAGGTCTTTTACAAAATGGGTAGAGGTAAATATTCTGAGAAGAAAAGGGCGATGATTGATTTCCCTGAATTGGTAGTTGTAGACTTGTAGTGAGGATTAAGGAAGAAGGAAAGAAGGAAAGACAGAGGTTGGGTATGAATAGTGGAAGAAAGAACAAAAGTGGGTGTGTGAAATGAAGATTGCCAATTTGCCATGGCCCATTTACCAGCCTTTTCTTTTCTTATATAAAAAAAATCAAAACCAAATCAAAAGATGATTTAAAAAAACCACGATAGAATAAAAATGGGATTTTTTTATTCGAGTATTACGAATGGGACAGAGTAGAACAACTCAGGAAGAGTTTATAATTTGCTTGTGTTTATTAGAGGTTGAAAAATGAAACAGGAGGAGGGGGGCCTTAAAAGAGACTAATGAACAATGACAAAAGCTTTGATGGAGATGGGCTGCCTATCTTTTACCAGACTCGAGCTCAAATTGTCTTCATCTGTTCTCTCAAAAAATAAAAGAATTGCTTTTATCTGTAATCTGTTTCTGATTATAATATATCTTATCTGATTGGGTGCTTCCCGCTCTATTTACCTAACCGGAGTGTAATATACTACTGGCCGTTGATCTTCATCAAAGTAGTCTCTGTTAACAGCGAGGTCAAACATTAGCTGTACCGGATCCCCGTCACCCGAAAGACACGAGAAGGAAGCTGAAACAAAAATTAAATATTGAATTGGTCCCGGCGAGGCTCGAACTCGCGACCTTCGGCTCATAAGACCAACGCTCTAACCAACTGAGCTACGGGACCTCCTTGATAGTAAAATTGGGTTACTTTAAATAATACAAGTAAACAACAATTAATCAATGGCCCATGATTAAAATTAACATTAACCGCTAATTTAGAATAACTTTGTATAAATTAGAGAATAAAATACTACTTGAGAGCATTAATTTTTAAGTATTATTAGTACTCAATTAATTAATCATAATTTTCAGAAAATCTAATTATATATGGGCAAACTTCCTACTATGTGTTATATCATCATTGTTATATAAATGTGAACTCAACAAAAAATTTATTTTGGATACATTATTTAATTTCTTATTAAGGTACTATGAAATTCACCCAAACATATATATATATATATATATATATATATAAGCAAGAAAGATCCTAATCCAGGCACATGTCAACATATCCTATAATCTTCTTCTGATCATAGCCCATAATCTTAGTCTTTTATTTTTTAATTTTTCTAAATTTATTTTCATTATATATAATAAAGAAGTCTCAGTCATATTCCTATCTTGTATTAAGACTGAATTTAAAAACAATGGTTGAACACCTAATAAATTAAACACCAAGGAAGTTAACAAGAAAAAGAAATCTCAAATCATAATTATTCAAATCTCAAAAGCTATCTGAAGCAACCTGATTCCACCACGACTAGTTCATACTATATATATATATATAATACATATCCTATTAAACTGTACATTTATCCATTAATTGAACTTGCAAAAATGGATGATTAGGGATTCAGTTTAAGCCAGAAGATTGTGGTGAGTGTTATAATCTCTGTGTTAGTGGTAATTATTTTCATAATTTCATTTTCTTTTTTCTTTAGATATTTTCTTCAAAATTATGGAAGACGATATTCTGTTCTGTATTATATAACATCTCTGATTGCCCCAACTACTGAACCTGCCGGTTCTGGACTCGATCCTCTGGTTATAGCCTCACTACCTGCTTTCACCCATAAGTCAGCTCAAGAACTGCACCGCACTGGTCATGGTGAACCCAAGAACGACTGCTCTGTTTGTTTGGGCTCCATAATCGAGGAAGCCGTGGTTAGGGTTTTACCAAACTGTAAGCACGTGTTTCATGTCGAGTGTATTAATGTTTGGCTTGGTTCGCACACGAGCTGCCCCGTTTGTCGGACCATCGTCGAGCCTAGGTTGCGTTCCTATGTCGAACCAGAGAGTGTTTGTCGCACCATCGTCGAGCCTAGGGTGCGTTCCTATGTCGAACCAGAGAGAGGTGCGCAGACTACTTGCCAGGGTTGATAAGTGTGGTCGGAGAAGGGAAGACTTCATAATCTCTTAGCAGACAAGGATATATATACACACACGCATATGTGTGTATATATATGTATAGTTTAGTAGAAAGAACTTTATATGTATCTGCTCATTTCTGCATTATTTCCTTATATTTTATCCTTTAAATTCCTTCAATTCGTTCTGTTTTTTTAGATATTTAGTAGTTAATGTAATTTTTTTATTTAAAAATATTACAGAAACCATTATTTACTTTAAAAACTGAAAAGAACTTTCATATTTAAACTTTGACGGTAAATATATCAGAAATAATAAAATTACTGTGTACCCTTTATTCAATAATAAATTTATTACAATACCCTTATTAATTTATATAAATAAAAATATAAAAACATTATTAAATAAATTAATACCATTTATTAATAAAAATTATTGCAAATTAAATTTTTTTTCCATCTTCACTGATATTTCCCCATGCAATTACGTAGTGGAAAATGAAGAAATCGGTTTTTTAGTACAAAAATGACATATGAATCCTCTAATTTTTTAAGTTGATTTAATTAAATATATTTTTATATTTTAAATAAATTATTAAAGATACTATGACAATTATTATTAAATAGAAGGGCATCATAATAAATTTTATTTTTAACAATTTAATAATCAATGTAAATTATATAATAGCTTATAAATTATGAAATTTTTATTCAATTTTAAAAAGTTGGTGATTTTCTCTGTATTTCATAAAATTCTAAGGACAATTTCTATAATTTGTCTTTTTTAATTAAATTTTAATTTATATATCAAATTTAACATTTATTATGATAAATAAAGCGAAATTGTTAAAATTACAAGACCAAGAAAACCATATTTCACTTTTTTTGAAAAATTACAAACAACTCATTAAAAGAAAATTTAAAACATAAAATTGGAGAAGTAAGCTAATCCAGTTGGGTATTTGATTTTTATATTATTTGAATTGTATACTCGGATTGATCTACTTTTAAAATAATGAACACCCTAATCAATATATTATTAATAAAATGACATAAAACCCATTCGAAAAAACCAAAATCCCAAGTGATTAATGAATTTAAAACTAGATCATGAGCCAAAACATATATATATCAATTTATAGATACATACATATACACTAATTCTTGACTTTTCGTTGGAAAGACTCATAACTTAAAAAAAAATATAACCAAAAAGTTAAATGCGGAAGTGAAATAATAGAATTTAGAATTCACATTTCTTACACAATAATTTAGAATGTTCAATAGAATTACGTGAATGACATTTCTAGAAAAATAAATGAAAATTAAAGAAATAAATAAAATGCAATATGCTGAGTATTTTAGGACGACCTTCACTACCTTTTGAAGGAAGTCCGAGTGGTAAACTATTCACAACCTTCTTGTTAATTGGGATCTAGATTTTGGTCATCTTGATCTGAAATAGTTAATGAAAGAATGAGTTACACCACACCAGTAAGAATATCACACTACTCACTGATACAGAAATTGAAAGTTAGTAAAAACCATAAAAACAAACAAATGGAACTCTTGATTTAATTAAATTCATTTATCATAAGGAAAAAATTTATTGCATATATTTACCGTTGTGAAATTTTTAAAATCGACCTACAGAAGCAGTAACTCAAATAACATTATAATCTCATATTCAAGTGAGCAAGAACAATAATTTTTTTTTTATTTACCTACTAGTATCTCTAAGGGCCCATAGGGATGTCCCATTACACGTGAACCAATATCTATCATTGTCAATTAACCGGCCGTCCTCATACCTCGTTTGGTATGAGCGCTAAAAATATCATCCCTCAATACCCCGTCCGGATTGAGGGTGAATCGAGTCGTCCCTATACCCCGTCCGGTATGAGCGCCAAAAATATCATTTTTTGATACTCCGTACGGTATGAAGCAACGTTCACGGGAGGGTTTCCTATGTACTCGGTCTGTTTACCATCTCCTAGGATATTCAGTAAGGTTACCATTTATTAACTCACATTACCAAATAATTTTTCGTTTTTCTATTAATTTTTAATTTCATAAATCAACCGTAAATCACACAAGACAAGTAATATATATATCAAGAAAGCACAATTGAATCATTTAACTATTCTAGTATGTCATCATGTATTTAAAATTATAAATTCAACAATCAGTTTAACATGACAAATAAATAACTAACTGGTTCTGCCTCCATTAGTAACTTGTAATTATTCTCAAAGTTTTCTAAATTACACAAAATACTATGTTATCGATTATTAAGCTTCAATTCCATAATAAAAAATAAGGTGAGGAATTCTTATCTGAATCGGTGTCGAAACACCAAATTTTTTATTGCGCCTACTAGCAGTCTCTGAGTTTCTCGAATTTTTTTGCAGAGATTAAAACATGCTTCACGTACTTAAAAATACCTTAAAAAATCCGAAATCAGTGTTAAAAACTTTTTTCAGCAAATTTTAGAATTCCGGCACTGCCGCCCACGACAATGGTTTGCCTTGGCTTGGCTATTTTCGGCCAGTTTTTATCAGTTTCGGCAGGTTTTTATATCCATCCTTGTAAGAAAACATGTTATGTAACGGCCTAAAAAATACTCAAAGGAAAAAGATAATAACTTAAGTGTGGAAGCGAAATAAAAGAGTTAAGGTTTACATTTCTTACACAGTAACTTAAAAGTACTAAACAGCATTACAGAATTCACCCTTTTGAAAGAAACACAAGAAATAAGAAAATAAACGGAAAAGAGAAAATATCTAGCATCTACTCACAATCTTCTTGCGGATCGGACTCTAGAACTTAGTTCTCTTTATCTGAATTGATTAAATAAGGAATAAGCTACACTAGTCCAGTAAGGATATCACACTATATCACCGACACATAAATAAATATGGGTATAAAAACAAAAACAACTAATGGAGTACTAAATTTAGCAAATTCATTTATCAATCATAAAATCATTTACCGTTCACTTACCACAGTGAAATTTATGAAAACAACTATGCAGACAATAATATCATACAGATCATAATTTCATGTGGGATCAGCAACATAGCACATATCATAAATTTATACACATCGTCAAATAACTAAACAATAACTGTCACCTTTTCACCAGCCTACTACTATTTATGGAGGTTCATAAGGATGTCCCCGCTACACGTGACCCATTTCCTTTAACAATCTCAATTACGAGCCGTTTCCATACCTCGTCTGGTATGAGTACTAAATTATTAAATCTCAATATCGATGAAGCGGACTGTCCCCATACCCGTTCGGTATGAGCGCCAAATTATCAAGTCTCCATATCCCGTTTGGTATGAGACAGCGTTCACAGTATGGTTCCCTATGTACCCGGTTCGTCCACCATTTCTCAAGATATTTAGTGAGATTGTCGTTCCATCTATTTATTTAATCACACAACTTCTCATTTTCTTTTAGTCTCCATTTTCTAAATCAACCATGATTAAATAAGTAAACAAACATGCATCAGAGAATGCAATCATATCTCAAATTTTTAATCAAACAGTAGTCACGTAAGGCAGCAATTCATGCATTCAAATCATAAAATTGATAAACAAGATGCCATCATACTTTTAGACTATAAAATAAATCACCAGAAATTAACAGAGAATAATTTTCGGTTCGAGCTCCATTAGCAATTCATAATTAATTATGCACATTTATTTAATTTGTACAAATGTCATATTATTATTTATTTAGACTTCAATTCTATGATAGGGAATAGGGTGAGAGATCCTTACTCGATTTGATGCCTGAAAAGGTAAAATGTTTGAAAGCGACTACAGACGATTTTCAAGTTCCCTAAATTTTTCTTTGAGAATTAAAACGCACTAATAATACCTACAAATATCCCAAAAAAACTCAAAATCAGTCTCGGGGCCCCATTGACCAATTTCAAAATTTTGGCACGGCGGCTCTGCCGTGCTTCAGCGACAGCGTCATCGCCCACGGCGACGGTCCACCTCGGATCCACTATTTTTGGCCGAATTTGGCCTATTTTGCATCGATCAT
>NW_019014685.1:296743-318138 GCF_000150535.2 Carica papaya
TTTCACCAAATATCTTCAATCTCACCCCTCTCTATTTCCTCCATTTTACACAAAATAATTAAAAAAATTACTTTTATTAATTTAAATTTTATTGTATTTTGGGGTGGGTGTTACATACATATACAATAATCATTCAATCAAAACAATCTAAATGATTTCCAACTGACGATAAATAGTCTAATAAATTTATATGATTATAGTTAGTTGTCGGAGAAATTATCGAAACTTTTAACTATATCAAAATATTTATATTATAATTTATAGTCACAGTATCCTCCCTTATTTCTTTCGTTATTTATTTTTGAGTTTAAAGATTAATTTTTTCAAGCAAAAAATTATTAAATGGATAATACTTAGAATTTTTAGTGTTAATATATTAACACTAAATTTCAAATATTAAAGCATCTATATAAATTAATTTTCATAATTAACCACATTAAATTGGAATAAATGTTTATTTAATAATGTTTGTATATATTGTTTACTAAGAACCACTAGAAAAACGATCCTCTAAAAAATATATTCAATGTTTATATATATATATATATATTGTTTTTAAGAAATATCATTCAATTATATTTACTCAAGGCTACCAAAAGAAATAAAATCGAAACCAATAGATGTAATATTCATTACTCGATTACCATGATAAAGCTTTATCCTAATTAACTTTCCAACTTTCTACCTTTGCATGCAAATCTCTGGCGTGTATATATATATATATATATATATATATATATATATATATAAATATTAGACTTTATTAATTAAGGAACATTAAAGATTTTTATTAAATTTTTGGATCTTCCCTACAGCTTTAATTTCCTGAAATTTTCAAACAAAATCTTTATGAAATCAAGGAAGGTGAAAGTCTTAATGAATTTGATATTTTCCTGAGTTGTGTTGATATGAAACTTGAACTGATCGGTGGTCTGTACACAACCAGTTGCCAATTATATAAATATATAAATAGTGTAATCCTATATATAAATAAATGAAAAGGACCCACACGTAAAACCCAAAGTTGGAATCACTTATTATGGATATACATACACACACACGCACGCATATATATATATATATATATATATATATATATACACACGTATTAATTACTGCAGAAGCCATATACACATATACTTTCCATTTAAAGCTCTAATTCATTAATGAAACTAATTCTATAATTGTATTTGCTGGTAAACTACAATCAATTGCTCTAAGATTGTATTTTTTTTATTATCTTCTTAAGACAATTTTTATTAGATTAATATTGGGTAAAGAAAGATTCGATTGCAATCTTTTCCTTCAAATTTTGAAATATATATATATATATATCTATATATATATCTTAAGTTGATGTTGCATTGCATGCCACCCTGTAAGAAATTGGTTCCTATATTTATTAAATCTCTTAATAGATCTATATTAATTAATTTCATACCTTGTTAGATATATATGTATACTTAATATTATACATCAATGTCTAAACATAGCATGCTATGTATTATATGCTATGCTATATTTCACCAATGAAATTATACATGTACATATTTTTTCCAAAATATTTATTGCCTTCCTTGTTTTCTTTCGTAGTCTACAAGGCTTTAGGGGTTATTAATTATTATTATTATTTATCATATACTTCTCTTTCCATCTAATCTACATAGTACGGGCTTAACCAATAATTAATTAAAAGTTATTAATTACCATTCAATTAAATAATTAGTATATTGGAATTAAATTATTTTTCATATACGTCATAATTTAAAATTTATATTTATTAAATTATAATTAATATATATTATTTAAATAATAAATGTAGGAATTTATTAAAAAATTATATATTTTATTTTTATAAATTTAAATTTTGAAGGCAATTAATTGTTTAATTTTAACATCATATTAATTATATAAGATAATACCAATATGCGGTGATCTACACTTCCAAACTTGTTCTTTTTTTTTTTTTAATTAAAAATTTTAATTATAAATAATAGATTGTATGTATATATTTTTTCCAGCTTTATCTTTTGAAATGATGACGAATAATCATTAAATGTCTCTAAAAAATATAAAATATAAAATTAAGATTATAAAGTATAAGTTTAAGATTAACCATTTATATTTTGTAAAATCTTGCTCTTAAACCAACTAATAAATTTTCATATTCAATGCAATGAGAAAGATGATAGCTAGAAATGATAGAGGTTTGCTTATTGTACAAATAGAAACATACTTTCTCAGAGATTTTGAGACATATAATTAATATACGGGTCATTTATCATTTACCATACATGTAAAATTCGTGAATAAAGACAAATATATATATATATATATATTCACAGTATGAACACTCGTACACATACACGAACACATTATATATATATATATATATATGTGTGAGATTTCGTGCAAAAATTTGAGAGAGAGAGAGAGAGAGAGTAAAAGATTTTGAAGTTTTGATTGATGATTGATTGGTTTTGTTTTGTTTTTTTTTTTCTCGGACAAGCAAAATTTTCCGAGAAAATCCCGGGAACCCATGTATTTAGATTGTTTTTATTATTATTATTATTATTCAGAAATTGGTAAAATAGTGAGGGAGTGATGTTTGAAAAGCTGAAAATAAGGGTGGACTAGTTTCCTAAATGCCACTTGTTCATTATGCAGAGGGGAAATAGGCACTTTCAACTCCACCTTTCTTTGAGATTTGATTTCCTTTTATCTCGGTTTTTTGAATGATTTTTGTTTCTTGTTTTAGATTTGTGATCTTGAAAATTGGGATTCTTGTTACTTTCTTGTTTCTCTACTCCCTCGCCTGTCTTCCTTTCCTGTTTTATAATAAACATTTCATTTTTCTCTCATTTTCTTGGCTTGAAGAAAAGAAATCAAGACCCAGAAAATGTGCAGCAGTGATAACGATGGTGATTATAACTATAATTATTCAACTTTTACTTTCAAGAAACCAAAGAGACAGAAAGTGCCCAAGAGAGGTCCTGGAGTTGCAGAACTGGAGAAGATCTTGAGAGATCAAAACAGGAAACTCGATCATCCTGATACTTCATCTTCATTATATTCTCCTTCTTCACCAAATTCTTGCCATCACTATCTTCATCCTCAACCTCCTAATTTCTTTTCTTCTACTACTTTCTCCCATCTTAATCCAACAACTACTGGTAATGTCACTCCAACTTCCGCTCAAATCCCTTCTGGGTATTCATTTCCCATAACTCCTCTCAGCAAATCCAATCAAAATCACATGTTGCAGAGAAAGCATTCTCAAATGGTAAAATTATCAATTAGTAATTTTTTTTTTTTTTTTTTAACCTTAAGTTTCAGGAAACATTGCTTCAATTTGTGGGTAAAAATGATTGCAGGTTAATTTGTTTGTAGACTCATCACTGCCATCTTTCCCCACCTCATCATTTTATCGTCGTGTAGAGCTCCCTTCAAACCAAACATCCAATCAACATTATGCATCCATATTGCCCCAGGAAGAAAAGGTATATTCATCTTCATTTCCTACTATACTTTTTTTTTAAAAAAATTAGTTCAACTTTACTCTGTGTATTGTTCTTGGATTGATTTGTCTTACTTGTTGAAACCATTTTCTTCATCAGTTTTTATATGAATTGATTTTTGTTTCTTAAATTAATCTCTGCAACCGGGTATTGAATTGATTTTCATATGGCATTCAAATAATTTCTTATATGTTGAGCAGACAGGATTAGTGAATAAGAGCCTGTTTCTAAGCCATTTCTTACTGTCTCTTTTCAATTTTGATGGACTTGTGTAAAAATTGAGCATTCAATGTTTATGTCACTCTGATTATGTTAAAACAGATCATAGGCACGAAACGGCAGCAATCTTTTTCTTTCGAAAACACTCAGATTCCTCCATTAGTCCGCTACCAATGCTCCCCTCACTTGAATTCTTCTAGTCTGAGTCACAGCAGATCTAATATTGGACTCACCCACATTACCTCCAGGTTGGCCTAATTTTGTTTTGATAACATATATTTATGTATGTATGTATGGTTTTTTAACAGCTGCTGATGATCCATTTTTCTTGCTGAATTTTCAGGGAAGCAATGGTAGGCATCTCTCTAGACCTGAACTCGAAAACTTCTGCTGCAGCCGGTGGCAATTCCATCACATTTGCCTCAAATTCCTCAACATCATCTCAAAATTGTCAACAAGAATTCTCCAAATTCAGTCCATTTTCTATCCAAGTAACGGTTTTTCCTTTTCCCCAATTGAAAATTTCTCCGTGTTTGTGTACAAAATCCGCGGTTTACTTATATGTTATCTTTTTCGGTTTGATTAAGTATGAAAAGAAGGAAAGCATTGAGGAGTTACAGCAAAGATCAGGCACTAGTTCATCAACTCACAAGACACTCTTTTACAGCTTCTTGCCAACAGAACATGAGCAGGAGGATGGAGCAGAAACAACTCTTAGCTTAAATGGCCGAACTTTTGAAACAAAATCAGATGGCATTGATCTCAGCCTAAAGCTCTGAGTAGGCTCACATTATTACCTTATACATACATATATATATATATGTCTTGAGTGAAAAAAGATTATTAGGTTATGCAAACTTCATTTAAAGTTTTCCGGCTTGAAACGAGCTATTTTCATTCAACATATGCTTACATTTGTTGTTGATGCTATTTTCATCTTGATTAGCTCTTGTTTTTGGTTTCCATAATCAATGATTGATGATGATGAATTATGAAAAATGAGATTGCCAGGTGAAATACTTCAGATGTTTACAGTGTTTTATTATATAAGCACAAAAGAGAATTGCAACAAGTGAATATGTGTAAGTTCTGAAACCAAATTGGAAATTAAACCCTCAAATTATGCTAGATAAGCATAATTTTATATATGGGTTATTTAGGTACCTATATAATGGGAATATGACCTCATTTCCACCCAAGAAAACCAGTAAGAACAAAAAGCAGAACTAGAGATAATGGATATAGCAGATATGCGAAAATGCCAAAGATTAGTGGAATCCTCGTGCTCAGGCTAGCAAGAAGTCCTACTGTGGTGCAAACAACGAAAACAACGAGGACTTCAGCCGAGACATCCCATATTAAATCACGTAAAATAATAAGCATCAGGAAGACGGTTAAACCCATCATATTGTTCAAGAAGACTCCTCCATAAATCTGCAAGAAAGAAGTTCCAAATTCAAATTAGTATTTTCGCCTGATGGAAAAAGAGTATGATTCAAACACAAAGTCATTGTCCGAGTTAAAGATTTGATCAGAGAAAAAAATTTTGAACTAACCTCACAAAAAGTGAGAGAGAGTGCTTTTTCTGTCTTCTCAAGGGCAGTTTTTATAGAAGAAATTGCAGATTTGTAGTTCAAGGCCAAGGGCACGATGGAATAGGAAACTAAGAATGAGGGAATGCCTGCTCCATCAGCAAATGCTTGGATACTTTGCATGAGGGGACTACCAAGGAAAAGTGTCATAGCAGTTCCAAGAATGATTAGGAAAGCAGCCTTGCAGTAGTTCCACATTAGGTCCAATCTACTTTTTATTTCTTGTTTTCTCCTCTCTATCAGGTTCTCGTGATCCCCAGTAGGTGCCTGCAATTCATGTGTGAATCAGAAAGTTAATGTATATATATACATGTATGAACTGTATGTATGTATGTAATGGTTAGAACTGAAAAAAGTCCTGACATACAGGAGCTGCAACCATGTATTGAACTCTGTTTTCATCTTGCGTCTGCTTATTCCCAAAATCTTTGTTGGCTTTTTTAACCCATCTCATAAGTCCATGAACAAACTCGGCTTCACATATTTTACCATCACCTGAGATATCGAACTCTCCCATGATCTTTGCTGCAAAATCAGATTCATCAAGTCCAACTCGATCGATGTTCATTCCCATGATGAATAATTCTATTTCTTCAGGTGATAAAGCCTTATCTCCATTCTTGTCAATCCGTTTAAATAGTCTGGAATATAACCAAGTGATAGATGATACTTATTAAGAAATTGATTGAACCAGTTATTTTAAAAATTTAAACTGATAAAAAAAATTCAATGCATTTGAATAAAAAGCATGAATTATATGTTAGACTAAAAGCATGAATTATACATAAGTTCATGATACCTTATAGGAAGTTAAGTTTTAATAAAAATGAGAGAAACAGGATTTTAACAAGAAACTTCTGGTTCAGATATCACATAAAGTAATTGATTAAATCGATTATCTCAAATTTTAAATTGATATGAAAGAGTCTACCATGGACTCTAAGCAACTTACGTTTTTATTTTTGCCTTATCAGGCTTGCCATTGGAGGTGAGAAGCTTCTGTAATAAGTGCTTTTGAACATACTGATACATCAAAAACTCAAGCCTCTTGTCTTGAATCCATGGCTGAAATACCTGCTCATGCACGAGTATATTATCTCTAACTTGGTCAGAAATATCATATAGTGGAAAACCCTCTACATACACACACACACACACACACACACACACACATATATGTATTACCTGGTAGGTGCAATAAACAATGAGGTAAACAAGACTAAGGACGAACGAAAAGATGACTACTCCACGAGAGAGCCATCGCGAATGAAAGAATTTTGAGAATTCAAGGATGAGAAATGGAACCAAGGTGGAAAGCATAATTCTTGCAGTGTATTTGGTATCTTTATCAGTTGTTACGCCATAATCTGCACATAGAAAAAAAGAAGTGTTGAAAACAATTCTGTTTGGGAAGTGGGAATTTGTTTCTCAGTATGGAAAATGAGAAAGAAACTAACCTAGTAAATTGATGGGTGTTTTTCCTTCTTCTTGATCGTCTTGTTCATCTGAATCATCATCATCATCATCATCTGAAGTGTTTGATATATCATGGCTACCAAATATAACAACTGAACCCCAAATTAGTGTGAGACTCATCATCACCGATCCTGCAACTAAACCCATACCCATTGCAGCTGAACTTTGTATATTTTCTTTACTTCCCGATAATCCAGAGACTGCCAAAAAAAAAGACCATTTTAATTTTAACCATTTCTTTTCATACAAAATTCATGCATTAATACAATAATATATATATATATATATATATATTACCATATGTTTCTTTGGTTCAAAATTTTGCATCATGTTTCCCAAAGCTCACATATTAAATACGTATATATATATATATATATTTTTTTATTATTTTATTTATATATTTTATAAAAAAAATTCGCATAGCATCATCAAATAATACAAGTAAACTTAAGACAAAAAATAAACCTACAAATTATAAATAATGCTCGGACTATTTTAGAGGGATGAATGTATGCGATTGTTGCATATGTACATATATAAAGAACTTCATATTAAGTGTGTTTTGTTTTTTTTTTTTTTCAATCTAATCAAATAAAAACTATTTATGCTGGTATTAAAACATTCACGAAAAACTTCTTGCAACTTTTATTTTGTACCTGACCTACACATCAAGTAGTATATATAGTAAGTGAGAAATGACTTACCAAAAACCAGTATGGCTCGTGGTATCATTCCCAGAATCTGAAAGAAACTAGCACCAAATATACCAGTTCCAAACATTGTAAAGAAAAGTTCAGTGCCAGTAGAATTATATGCACTAGCCATGGAAAGCAAATATTCATACACCACAATTAGAAACACATGCCCCCACATCCTGTCCGTACAAGGCAAGAAACTATAGGCCGGTTTGCATATTATTGTATCATCATCCTCATCATCGTGGCCGATAAAGAAATCAGAGCCAACTGAAATGTACTGATTGCGATCATAATTTGTTTGGTTCATCATCTCATGATCACGATAAAGAAGAATGTTACTATCAGTTATTAAACGAGCAATACTGATTTCAAAATAAGTCGTCGAGAGAAATATAAACATAACTAGAAATATTCTCGTCATCATCATCATTCTGATATTCTAATATGTGTTTTTCCTGCAATTTAATTATATGGAAAAAAAAAAGAGAGTTAGAAAATTATATGATATCAAGAAATGAAGCAAGTTATCTAGACAAACCTGGATTTATTAAATATATGTTGCAAGAATTTGCTTCAAACTCTCCTCGAGAAGTATTATATATTGCTAACCTATATATATGTACTGAATGATCGTCCCCATAGAAGGAAAGAAATCAAAAGAAAATATATTAATATATATGTTTTCCCATCCAACATAATAACCAATGATTATAGGCAAAGTAAAATTTAGTTTTCTCTTGTTAAAATTGTATGGTATATTGAATCTTTGGGTGTAATTTAATAGAAATTTCACGTGCTAGAAATATCATCATTTTTTATAAGTCAGCTTTGTTTTTCATCATGATTTTATTTTAAAAAAAATTACTTATAAAAATTAAATTCATCTAATACAAAAACAGAAAATATAAAATTTTATAGACAGAGTTTAAATTTTATAGTTTTTACTCACAGTTATTTTTAGATTCAGAAACTTGATTTAAATTTTATTTTTATTTAAAGAAATATAAAGATCGAATTTGGTTACAAGAATTTAATTTAGAATTATATTTACTAACTTATTTTATGTTTCCGAAAAATTTAATATTTCTACTTACAAGCGGATTATGATCAAAATATATTACAAAAATAATGTCTGTAACTTATGTTGTTATAACTTTTCACTTAAAATATGAACCAAAAAAAAAAAAAAGGAATTTACATAATTTCTTATCAAATTTCATAGTTGTATATATACATATACCACGATTGAAACTCTTTCAAAAGTTAAAATATAAGTCACAAGAAAAAATGTTTCTAGTACAAAATTGCATCATAATTCATAATCAAAAGTTTAAAACATACTTGGTCTATTATTTATATCGTACTCCAATACTTATTTATCAAATACGTTAATATATAAAAAAAAAATTCTTAAAGTGAATTAATAATGAGATGCGGTTAAAGCAAATTAAATCATCGAGTGTATATGATTTTGGTACTACATGAAAATCTTCATATACACACTACAATTGCATTAAGAGATGAATGAACTTACGCACATTTTTAGATGCTCATGATTGCAAATCCCTTTATAGCTATAGATTTTATGAGAATGATTTTTTCTCAAATGTCATTGATTCTTCATGCTTTAGTTACTTTCAATTTTTACTTAAGACACTACTAAGAACAATACATATAGTGACAGATAACTTTGTCGCTAAAACTATTTTAACGTGCCGCAATAAAAAATGACTGTTAGTAAAAACTCAATGTAAATATTTATAGTGACTTGAGTTTTTAGACTTCCTTTAGTATAGTTCTTATATAAATCTTTAATTAATTTAATGTTTTTTTATAATTTAAGTTTATTTATCTAATAAACATGTTTTATTATATCACAATAATATCTACCAAACCAAGATAAAATTATAAGATTCAAGAATATGAGACGGAAAAATAATATAATGCACAAAAAAAAAATATTTTATACAGTATTGTGAGTTCGAACTGAATCATGCATTCTTTTTTTCTATAAAAAAGTTATTTTATGATTAATGTGCATCTGTCATTAATTATAGAACTAAAGATCGAGTATTCTTACTATTTAATCACAAATTATATTATGTAAATAAATTTGCCGACCAGAATAATGACGTGGATTAGTCTGTGAAACAAAATAAAGCTAGTTAGGAGTATAATAATTCATCATTTAATATTGATAATAAGCATAATTTCCCAAAATGTTTACAACACAAAACCAAGTAGATATATGTATATACTTACGTAGATACAAGTAAGTAAATTTTTTCAATAATAAATATTACTTCTTTTAATTAAAAGAAAAAATTATTTTCTCCGAAAAATTATTAGAAAAAGTTATTAGAATATTGTATTATTGAGTTATAGTATAAACACATTTTTACTTGACTATTAATTATTTCTTTATGAAGTGTCTATATACTTTAATATGATTCACTTTGTCATACTGCATAAAATTATGTAATGTTAAGGATATATATATATATATATTTCACATAATGTATTAGTCCTTCCCATTGGATCTTTGAACCATCCAAATCATCTTGATTCATAATAAGTCACAAACTCTTTATATTAATCCAACTAGTACCACCTATAAAATCACCTTGGTCTATGTCAATGTCCTCACCCAACCATACGAGATCAGTGATGAAAATAATGAACTTCATGATTCAGTGAGATTTTTATAATCATGTTCAAGAGGAAGAGACCGGAATTTTAATCCTGCATAATTTCAAAACTCAAGACCAAATTCTTAGGAGGAGGTAAATACAGTTTTAGAACTTTTTTCTTTGCTCGTACATGATCACAATCTTTTACTTGCTTATAGAAAATATTCAAGAGAATGTATTAATCGATTAATGAAGTTTGTATCATTTAAAAACTTCTTACTTTTATATATAGATATTATCAGGTCAATCTAAATGTCATTCAAATTTTAAAAACTATATCCAGTATATGAGATAGGGAATGATGCTAATCAAGAAATTATTAATTGTGGTATATGAATTAATCTATATGATTGACCTAGTTCAATCATGAACATATTAATTTTTAGTCAACGAAGTTAATTAAGAATAAAAGAATTTTTAGACAAAAACTCAATATAGTCTATAACTTTATAAGTACAATATAGTATTAAATGTATAATTTATTAAAATTTAATTTACAAACTTCTAAATTTGTTTTAAAAAATATTTTAATGCAAACGTTGTCAAAATTTGGAATAGAAAAAGGAGAAATTTATTTGAGAAAAAGATTTATTTTTTACTTAGGAACAATAATTAAATCATTTTAATTAGCAAAAAGAAAGGACACTTATTTGTAATCATCTTCTTCATTAAAGAGAAAAATTTTGAGATATATAGTGAGAGCAATAAACAAAGAAAATGAGAAACCAAGTTGCCAAGTTAGATTAGAACGGATAAACATCCAAATGAAATCTCAAAGTTTGAAAAAAAAAAAGACTTTTGAAAGCCCTAACACGAAAACGAAGAACAAAGAAAATAATGCTTCCTATCATCTTTAACATTTGCCTCTACCAATTATCCTTTGCAACTTTCTCTTATTACTCTTTTCTTTTATTTTTTCTTCTTTCTTCTTCATATATATTCCCACTTTTTCTTGTTTTTTTTTTACTAACTACACAAAATTAATGCTCCGGTTTAAGCATTAATCAACGGCAAGGAAGCAGTAGAAACCCTACATCTTTTCTTTCCCAAGCTCTCACTATGGTCTTCATGCTGGTCTTTCAACCTAGAGGCAATAAGCGTATGATATTTAACTACTTCGGCTTTGGCCTTCACAATTCTATTCTTCTTCTTTGAAATTCTAGCCCTCTTCCTTTGAAAAGCTAAGGTTGTAAAAAACCTCTAATTTTTTGAGCTTTATGAACGGATTATGTTTATGAAGCAAAAGGTGAATACAACCAAAGGTGAGAAAAAAGAAGAACATTGATGTTTGGTGGCTTCTAGTCATCGCCGATTTCAAGCTTCTTCTAGCACCCAATGATCAAACTTCACTATCTATAATGTAGGTCTTACGATATTAAACTTTTGGGCATCAAATGGATTACAAGCTTCTTCCATTCATTACAAAGAGAAATCAGAGGGGAAGAGGAGAAAGAAGCTGAGTGGTGACTAATAGGATTGATGTTGGTGATGGTTTTGATGAGGCGATGTAAGTGTTACTTGGAGATTGTTGTTAAAAAGATATTATTCAATTAACCAAACAAGAATTAAAAGAATTATGATTTTTTATTTAAAGTTTTTTTTTCGTTATTTAGTTTAAGTCATATGTTAAATTAAATTTAAAAGATTAGAGATTAAATTATAACAAAAAATATTTTTAAGATTAAATTATATTATTAATTATAGTTCAGAAATTAAATTGAATATTTGTTTAAAATTTTATTTAAGCACAAAGACTTTTAAGAATTATATTCTACTAATTAAGTTAAGCTCTAGCCAAAAAGTAAAAGATATTTGTTATTTTCAAACTTAAAAATAAAATCTTAAAATAAGAATTGTTAGATAAAAGATAAAAATTTTAAATAACAATAAATTACATTATTGAATAACGAAATTAATAGAAGATGCTTGATTTGCACATACTTCCTTCCACAGTTACAATAGAAAATAAAATTTGCAACATAATTTTAAGGCAAGTTCATAATATGGGTAAGAATATAAAGCATAGCTAGAGATATTGGATATAGAAGAAATGCTACAATGCCTGTCCAAAGTGCAAACTTCCTATTGAAGCTTGAAAAAAATCCCATTGCTGTGCATATAACCAGAACAACCAGAAGTTCAGCTGAGACATCCCACTGTATATCACGTATATAAACAAGTGCTAGGAAGATGGCTAAGCCCATTATATTGTTCATGAAGACTCCCCCATAAAGCTGCAGAAAAAATTTATGTTTCTTTTAAGACAAGGCATCTAAATGTGAATGCATATACTTATATGGAGTAAATATTTAGTAAAGTTGAATTAGGGAGAAGAAATTAGTTGACTCTAATTACCTGAGAAAATGTAAGAGAAACAGCATTTTCTGTCTTCTCATTGGCAGTAGATATTGCTCTTACTGCCTGTCTGCAACTCAGGCCTAAAGGTATTAAGGCATAGGAGACGAGGAACGAAGGAATTCCTACTTCATTAGAGAATTCTTGGATACTTTGCATAAGTGGTCGTGCAAGCAAAATTGCCATTGAAATTCCAAAAATGACAAAGAAAGCAGCCTTGATGTAGTTCCAGCAAGTCTCGTATTTCTTGACTACATAATAAGTCCGAGGTCCACGAGGTAGCAAGCTTTGTAGCTCCTCACTGGTTTCCTAAAATTGATCAAGATCAATGTGACGTAAATATAGAATTATGGTTAGCGTTAAACAAAATCATGCCATAGGGGATTTCTATGTATATTTGAGTTTTTGTAGTCTTCAGCTTGGTTACGTACATAGGTATTAGCTTTGTGAAGCCACCTTGAGAGTCCATGTATAAACTCTAGTTCACATATATGAAAATCTCCAGTAACATCAAACTCTTCCATCATCTTTGACACGAAATCCTTCTCGCACAGTCCAACCTCTTGGATTTGCAATCCAAGGATGAATGCTTCTAGTTCTTCAGTTGATATATATCTATCACCATTTTTGTCCATCTTCTCAAATAGCCTGCAAAAAAAGTATATTTCAAGACGTGTAATGCTTAGTATCCCATATGGGTAGTTTATGGGAGAAAGCGAAATATATTTTTGTAGTTCAAAGATTACAAAAACATTAATCGCTAGCATTTTTGAGCAATTAGTTGAACATGTAATAAGTTTTTTGTTTTAGAAATGAAATCAAAGTCAACTCAAGGACTAATATTGAAAGTGTTACAAGCGAAAGTATAGAAATATATTTGTGGTATAAAGACATGAAAGTACTGCCAGTTAGCATTTTTTGAGTGATGGGTCAAGTTTATAGTAAGTACATAGTTTCATAAGATCAATAGAAGAATCTAATGGGTTGAGACTGTAGTCGAATCCTGTTTAATCTAAATTAAGAGACAGCTAAACCTGTAATTAGATTGAGAAACTTACATTTTTATCTTGTCCTCATCAGGCTGGCCACTGTGAGTAAGAAGATCTTGTAATATATATTTCTTCACATATTTATGCATGAGATATTCAAGTCTCTTGTTTTGAATCCATGGCTTAAATACCTACACAAATATATATATATATATATATATTTAAGTTAGATTCAACAAAACCATCATCTATAAATCTATTGGACATTTTTATGTTGTTGAATTTGTTATATTACCTGATATGTGCAGTAAGTGATAAGGTAAATAATTGTTACGACGAGACAAAATAGGACTAACACACGTGTACCAGATGGTGAAGCTACAAGTTCTGCAACTCCAAGGATGAGAAAAGGAATCATGGTCAAAAGTATAATTCTCGCCATATAAGTGGTTTCTATATCAGTTGTTACACCATATCCTGCAAAGAGATCATTATCACACAATAATTAGTTCATCAAAATTGTTTTGTATAAGAAGTTGGATTTTGCTATCGAGTAAAAATAAATTAAAACCTGTTAAATTGAATGATTTGTTTTTCTGTGAATTTGGTAAAATATCATAGTGACCAAATATCACGATTGAACCCCAAATTAGGGTAAGGCTCATCATCACTGATCCTGCAAGTAATCCCATTCCCATTGCTGCCATGGCTTGTATATTTTCTTTTGTTCCTGACACTCCAGCCACTTCAAATAAACAAATCAAATCAGAAGATATATACCTATAACATCATGCAATTCATGTGTATATGTATAAAGAAATTCAAGAACTTACCAAGAATTAGCGCGACTCGTGGGATCATACCGAGCATTTGAAACAAACTAGCACCAAAAAAACCAGTTCCAAACATTTTGAAGAAGAGCTCAGAACCATTAGCAATGTAAGCATCTGAAAGAGAAAGCAAGTACTCGTAGACAACGATCAGAAACACCTGCCCCCATAACTTGTTGGTGCACGGAAGGAATCCGTAGACACTTTGGCACCGGATTTCGTACCCTCCTAAATTCACATCACCACTAGGCATCTCAATAACACTACTCCAGTTTCTATTCTCACTTAAAATTGACGAACCACTGCTGCTGTTTCCTAAATGGATATTGCTTAACATCAACATTAAAACAATCAGAAACATTGATCTCATCCTCCTCGTCCTCATCCTGATCCTCTAATCTTTTGCTTCAACAATAGACAAGAAACATATAACCCGAAATTACACACACACACACGTATATATATGTATATATGAAGCAAAATGGGAAATAGATTAAATATATTTAATTAATTTGCTTCAACCTTTCCTACTTGCATAAATAATATATGCGGGTTAAGCATTGAGAAAGTCAAAGAATAATTGTACATGGCTAGGTAAGGCCACATGCACGGTTTGTAGATAATAAAAGCTTAAACAGTATCTATTATGGTGATTGTGGATATATACAATTATTTATTTCATAGTAGAAATTTCATTTGATACTTATTTATTTATTTATTTTTATAGAATATAAAAGATAAAACTCTTTTTTAATTATGACATGAGTAATTCATTCCTAAATATTTATATTATTTTATATTTTTGTAATTATATTTTTTAGCTTAATATATATATATAGTTATTTATCTGTATAATATTTTTACTTCAAAAAAAAAAACACATAATTATTTGTTTTTAGATTTAAATATTTTAAATTATTTATGTAACGGCCCCGGAAAATATTAAAATGAAATGAGTATTTAAATATATCGAATGCGGAAGCGAGATCAAAATTTCATTTAACATCCCTTACACGAAAAACCAAAAACGTACTTAAAATATAAAAGATTAAACTAACTAAGAAAGAAACTCGAAAATAAAACTATGCGTATGACTACAGAGTCTCTAGGCATCCCCTTCGTCGTCCTCCTGCGGAACGGGCTCGGGAACCATGTCTTCCTGATCTGAAATGGTTAATTAAGGAGTGAGCTACACTAGCCTAGTAAGAACATCACGATATCTCACCGTCACGGAGATAAAGGTGGGTAAAAAACCACAAAAAGACCAATGGAGCATAATTTACAATAAACTCGTTTATTAACAACAAAACCTTTTATCAATAATAAAACTTTGACCATCCACTTACCTTGGTGGAATTTATGAAAACAATATGAGAAAAACAATAACATTATCATAATCATTGAATAATCTAAGCTGTAAAACATAACACTTATCACGCCTCTTGTAATTCAATCATTGTACAACATATCTTTTTCTCATTTACCAGCCTACTAGTATCCGTGGGGGTCCATAGGGGTTCCGCTACCCGTTAACCTTTAACATTCATAATCAGTTTCCAGGGCCGTCCCCATACCCCGTCCGGTATGGGCGCCAAAACCATGAACCTCAATACCCCGTCCGGTATGAGGGTGAAACGGGCCGTCCCCATACCCCGTCCGGTATGGGCGCCAAAACCATAAACCTCAATACCCCGTCCGGTATGAGGGTGAAACGGGCCGTCCCCATACCCCGTCCGGTATGGGCGCCAAAACCATAAGATCTCCATACCCCGTCCGGCATGTGAGACCACAATCCCGGTAGGGTTCCCTACGGACCCGGTCCGTCCACCATCTCCCAGGATATCTAGTCAGGCTGACCCCCATAATACAATTATCAGTTTACACAATCTTTCATTTTTCCTTTTCCTCAATCAGCATCATCAATTCACATTTAAACAAGCAAATCGTAATTCATACCAAACAGACAACATACAGTATCAGTTTTTCAGTCATTCAACCCATAATTAATAAAAACGTAGTACATGCACACAAATCTGTAAAATGAACACATCAAACCTCATTCTGTATTTAAAGCTGTAAACAGGCCAAATAACAGTAAACCACCAATCACACTAGACTCGGGCTCCATTAGCTACCTTAAGCAATTTCACACATGCATTAATTCAAGAAATACCGTTTTATCATTTTGAACTTTAATACCGTGATAGGAAATAAGGTGAGGGGTCCTTACTTGTTTTCGAGATCCGAATACGATTCACAGTGCGCCTGCAGGCTGTCCCTAATTTTCCCTGAATTTTTCCCGGGAAACTGAAACACACTAAGAGTACCTGCACGTGTTCCAAAAAAATCCAAATTAGGCCCAGGGCCTCTTTCGGCCCAAATCGCAACTCCGGCACGGCGGCTCCGCCGTGCTCCGGCGACGGCGCCGCCGCTGGCGGCGGCGAGTCGCCTCGGGTTGGCTGTTTTCGGCCGTTTTCGGCCGAATTCGGCCACACTCGCATTGGTCCTTGTCAGAAAAGAACCTTAGGGCCCTCGGGGGGCCAAAAAATCACGGAAAAACGGAGCTTACCGGCGGCGGCGCTCTCGGGTGCAGCGGCTCTCCGGCGAGGTTCGTGTTTTGGTGATTCGGCTCCGGTCAACCTGTAGAGAAAAGAATGGTGATCACGGTGATATAAAAATTGCATCGGACGGAGGCCGGGAAGGGCCTCGTCGGAGGCAAAAACCGAGAGGGGGCGCGGCGGCGCCGCTGGGCTTCGGCCGCGTATTCCGGCCGTTTGGCCGGGATTTCGGCCTCGATTTGGCCATAGGAGGAATCAGCGGGGAAAAACGAGTCGGGGGTATGAAATTTACCTCGATTGGCGGTCGGAAATTTCCCCGGTGCGGCGGCGAGTGGCGGCGGGTGGCGGCGGTCGGCCTCTGGTTTGTCTTCTCCGGCGAGCGGCTGGCGGCTAGGGTTTGTGGTCTGGTGTGGGGGTTCTATTTATAACCCCTTGCCTTTTGATCACAGCCGTTCATTTCGTTTTAATCTGGGCCGTTCGTTTTTGATTGAATCTGGGCCGTCCGTGCGATTGAATCTGGGCCGTCCGATCGCGTGATTGATCTGGGCCGTCGGATCGCACCCACGCGGATCGCCAACGTGGCTCCTTTCGGAGTGACGCGATCTTGCCACGTGGCAGGCACTGGTTGGCCGGGACTGCTGACGTGGCTGCTGACGCGGCTGCTGACGTGGCCCCCCCCCCCCCCCCTTTTTTTTTTTTTTTTTTTTTTTTTTTTTTTTTTTTTTTTTCCTCCTCCTTTCCGGGTGCTACAATTTAAGAGTTACCATGGCTTTAAGTCAGCACTTATATTATGTAATCTTACATGTAAACTGACAATAAATTATCATGTGCCCATATTATTATATTTTTATGAATAATTTATATAAATTTTCTATTAATTTAATTACTAAAAGAAAATGTATAACAATTACATTGATGTATAACTATATAGAATAATTTTATCTGTTTACATCATGTTGATATCATCATCTTGCTTTCGTCAGCATATGGGATGACAACCTAATATCAAATGTAAAAATTTATTGTAGACCAAATTATTTATAACATATGACTTGAAGCAAATTTAATCAACACTTGGAATGTTGACTTTATCAAACCTATCAACCCCTTGTATGAACAAGTTGTCAACAGGACATTTATGAAAATAGAATTATGTTATTAGTTTATGAAAGTATACACTTGGAATCTCAAAACTATAGAATATGACAGCTTGAAGAACATTTATTCGATATTTAAAATGTTGACTTTAAACCTAGCTATCAACCCACATATTAACAAGTTATCAATCACACATTTTTTAAATAAACTATCTTATTGTTTAAGTCCCGAAAACATATGACATGTTTAGGAATATTCTAAGTAATACCTTCATTTAAAGAAAAAAATAATACAACACATAGATATTCAAGTCTTTGTATTTCTCAACGAGCAAAACAATCAAACAAATAGAAGGTATTCATGTTGCTCTCATCCGTGCTATCGGACACTTGTTATTGAAGGACTGACGTGTTAAAAATTCAACATTTATTTTGCGAAGAGAATAAATACGCCAACGGATTGACGAATTTTGGCTTCTCGTTAAAGCTTGGTCTTCATCGGTATGCTCGTCTTCCAAATGATTTTCAACAACTTAGCACGAATAATATCAAGTGAATGAGTAGAATGTTGTATTAATTTGGATATTAATGTCTTTTTCTTTTACAAGATTATAATAAATATTTATTTTTATGCCTAATTATAGTAAAACAAGTAATTATTTACTTTCTAAATTTAAATATTTTAAATTGCTTATGAGTTACAATGGCAGCACTAGTTTTGGGTCATTTTTTACACCTGAAATAAATTATTGAACACATTATTTTGTGCTTATATTAATGTAATATTATATTTTTCTAAGTAATATATGACCATTTTTCATAAATTTTATTGATAAAATAAAATGCATCAAATTTCTCTAGAGCTCTTAAACTAATTTCCCTGTTTAAATCATATTGATATAATCACTTGGCTGAACAAATTATTTTATGTGAACATATTAATGTAGTGTTATATTTTTCAGTAATTTATAGAAATTTTCTATAAATTTTATTAATAAAATAAAATTTATTACATTATAATGTAGCTGTTACATAATAATTTATCTGTTTGCATTATATTGATACAATCATCTTGCTTTCATAAGCACATAGTATGACAAATTATATTAAATGTAAAATCTTATTGTCCATCAAAATTGTTCATAAAATAAAAAGTAGGTAGATCTGACAGTTTTGCTCGGAATCTCAAAACCCTAAAATATGGCAACGCGTATAATTTATTCAGCACTTAAAACGTTGACTTTATTAAACCCATCAGCCCAGGTATGAACAAGTTTCGAACATTTTTTTTTTTTAACAAAATATCTTATTAGATTATGTTCAAACCAATGACATACTCAGGAATCTAAATAACCTCACCAACTCGGCCACAAGAAAAAGAGAAAAAGGAGATGAAGACTGATGAAATCCAATAAAAGAATATCTGAGTGTTTGTGTTTCTCAAGGAAACAAGACAATCAAAGAGATACAAAGCATTCTTGTCTCTGTTTATTTTGATTTTTAATTTACTAGTAGTCTCTAGTAATCATTGTTTGGTTGCTACGAAAATGAAAGAAAGCTGACAAAAGGGTCAAGGCTTCAGTTGAGATTCAATCTGACAAGTTGAATGTGATCAAGGAGTAGAATGAAAAACCTATAAACCGGCTACCCAATATGAAATATTTCATTAAGAATCACGGCAAGATCTCACAAAGAATGAAACTAGTCTGGTACCATTCAAAGAAAACAATAACACATAACAGAGGGACCATCACCACATCTAAAAATCAGTACAGAGAAAATTTTTGTTTAGCTAGAAAAGAAATCAGTACCAGAAACAGATAATGCAGGTGTTATTTTCCAATAATCAGTATAATATTGTCTTTGTTGAGTTGAGAATCACGATCAACATACATTTCTGTGACATTTCTAGGAAAATTCAGAACAATCAGTATGCAATGTGATTGTGCCGATGCTGGTAAAAATGTGGTGCAGCCTCCATCAACCAAGATGAATCAATGGAAATGACATTGCGGATGTATTGTCGATCAGTTGAGACAATAGAATGGTAGATAACCCACTTCGGATTGACTCTGCTAGGCAACAAATGTTTGCATGAGATGTAGTTCATTCGCAATGGAAATAAGGAAGGTTAGTTGAAGATCTCATATTAAAGCAGCTTCAGATTATTTTATTATGAAAATCTTTAGTATACAAGTGAAAGAATAGTTCACTCAGTGCTCAATGCACAGCACTGTCCCTTTCTTATCAATAAATCATTTAAGATATTACTCAACAAAACAGAAAAACCAGTCAAAAAGAGTGGCTGCAAAAATGGTGGATCAATTCAGTTTGTAACGATGGAGAATCCTGAAAACTGGGAATTAGCTGTGTACCAACCCAAGCCAAGGGAATTCTGCTGTCAAGTACTGTTCTCCGTGACACACAAGAACCTCAACAAAATGTGGAATCATGTTAAAGTGTATTATGTTGTTGACCAGCTGTACAAGCAGTTTACAGCAGAAGAAAGGGAAAGTTTATTCATCTGTTTCATTTCCTAAGCAGTTGTTTTACTTCTCGGTTCTTTTTGGTAGTTATGGATTCTAGTATTACTGAGATCATTAGGAAACAGCTTTCCTGTGTTGAGGAGGTGATCATCTATTGCCGTCTGCATTCTCTACATATGTATGCTTTATTTTTTTGAAATAGTATTTATGATTTATAAAAATGCCGGAAAACCTAGATAAGGATGAGTGTAGTGTGAATTGGGACAGTGAATGTTGACAGAACAAAGTATTCTTAGCTTGATTTTGTTGCTTATAATTTCTCCCACTTCCTAAGTTATATAGCCATAATGAGTCTGTGCAGACTACAAGGAACTCTTCTCCACTGGGATAGCTAATCTCCTACAAAAGCTACTGGGAAGGATCCTAGATACATGAGATAAATATTACTTCAGAGCAGTAACACCCCTGTGATGCCAAAGTTCAAATATGCATGCACCAATTTTGCATAGCGCAGAAGAAAAATGCTCACACCTTATACTTCAGAGCAGTCACCATACTGACCTGAATAATACAGACGATGGATGAATATAGACTTCCTGAGAACCTCTGACAGTTTTGTACATACCGTGGCTGTGTGCCTAGACAATGAAAAATATACCAATAGAAGACATCAACTTAATATAAAAAAAAAAAAGATTCCCAAACACATTATGTGAATTATCAAATTTCACCAAGAACAGGAAGGAAAATGATAACATAAATTAAGATGTTGACTTAAAATAAATAAGACTGGATCTGCACCCCCAATGCATAAAGGGTTTAGTTCAACTTGCAATTATGAAATATTACTCACTTGTAACTGACAGGCATTAGTGAAAAATCCTGAA
>NW_019014685.1:320072-333783 GCF_000150535.2 Carica papaya
TCAGCTTCATAGCTGACACTGTGTGACAACCACTAGCCATCGCCGCCAACCACTACCATCGGCTATTAGTAGCAACCGACCTCACACACAAGATTTGCCTTCACCATTAAAGACTTATCACCCATCTTGTTCCATTTTAAAACTTATATTTTTCTCATTATTTAAGAATTCAGAACATGAAAATTTACACTACAATATTTGTGAGTTCGCAAAAATATAAGCGTGTAACATTTTTTATTAATAAAGATGAAATTTAATTCTATTCTCATTAATTCATAGTGATATTTGAGGACAATCTTGCATATCAAATATTTCTAGAGCTCGATAATTTGTCATTTATTGATAATTGTACTAAAATCACCTGACTGTTTTTACTCAAAGTCAAACCTGATGTTAGTCATATAATACCCTAGATCTATAATATAATAAAAAACTAATTTGGAACATCCATAAAAAAATTCAAGTACAAGTAATACGAAAAAATTTTTTCAATCACACACTTTCATATTCTTCTATCATGAAAGAGTTCTTCATATTCCATCACGTGTCCACACTCTACAATAGAAAAAAGTAGCGCAATACAAGAATAATCATCTTTTAACCACCATCAAAGTTTTTTTTTTCCCAAAACAATGCCACAAAACAATACTGGAGTGAAAATGTCCTTACTGCCACTTACATTATAATTGCTTGCCTACAAAATGTTTTTGATTTCAAAAGTTCTCTTGAAACCCCTTCAACTGTTTTACCCAACAATAAGTGTCACAAACTATCTATTCCGTTGGATTTTTGAGTGTATTGTCTTTGTCATATTCATTCTCATTAAAGATAAAATTGGATCCATAAACTCCTAAATATGCATTTATGAAGTACTCTCCCACTCAAAAGGGGTAAAAATGTTACCATTTGTCCACTTAAAAATTTTATGTATTTGCGAATGTGATATTTGTTGAATAAGAATCATATTTCACCCAATTTTATATTTAAGGGGTGCTTATATTAGAAGATAAGGATACAAAGCATTTCAATAGACTTTAATCTATCACTTTTGTCACTCACCTCAATACCATCACCAAAGAACATTCATAACCCACTAGAAAATTCATCACCACAATAAAATATCTATGGCGCACTCAAGAATTCACTACGAGAAGAAAACCTTCAAAATCAAGTTTCTCAAAATATCATATCAGACGCTAACCTTGATCCAGCAATGTCAAGTACTGAGCGAAAACCTAACCTCGATCTGAGATCATACTAGACCTACTAAGTGCTACAGAAGATGTCGAAGTATTAATCCCAAAGTCGGTTCAAGAATTAATTTTGATCCTGCAATTGAAGTAAGTTCTAGAAAACTTATGTAGTTCTCTGATAATGATTTATCTATTATATTTCGCAAAAATATAAGAGAATGCACTAAACACCTTTTATATCCTATCTTGCAATTTGTGTCATTTGATAAATGTCTATTAACCCATAAAAATCACAAACTTATGTAATGAATATATCCCTAAAACAATATATGAGATATTGTCTTATGAAAAATGGAAACTGTTGTGAGTACCAAAAGGCAGACACTTGAAAAAAACTAACCTTGGGAAGGGGTGAATTCACTCAAAAGGCAAAAAACCGGTTGGATGTAAATGAGTTTTCTCAATCAAATATAAAATAGATAGGACAATCAAAAACCTCTTCCAATTCTTCTTTGTTTAATGCTTTTTTTTCATTTCGAAGGAGGATAACTAACAAAATATTCCCTTATACTTATTTTCTCACCTAATTTTTATCTTCTTTTCTATTCAAGAAAAATTCTTATCATTTTGCAAAAATTGTAAATCTGACCTCAATTAAGATGTTAAATTTGACTACGCACCATGGCATGGTAGTTTATGAAGTTCTTATAACACCACTTCGAAGATTTACCAGACTTGAGAAATCCTTTGTATACATTTAGAAAAGTGACATGGTCACCCTGCAATGGATGATAAATTGAAAGTTATAGCACAATAATTGTTGGATTCTCAAAAAAGTCATACATAGTACATGAAACTTTAGAAGCAAATAAACATGAAAACCAATCATTACAACATGCATTTTAAGAATTAAATTGCAATTATATTCCCTAATGCTATTATCACCATGTGATACGAAGAATTAAAGTTAGTTTAATAATATAAAAAAGAACATATCCAACAACGTGCATTTTAAGAAAAAAATACTGCATAAATATGTAAATTGGTCCAGACACAGCTGAACAATTGACAAGAATAAAAGTGAGGTACTGCAAGTATCAAAGTAGCAATTGACACTATAGTTTCATGAATAACCTCTTTAAGTAGTAAAATACAGCCCATTTAGTCCAAATCTCACTCTGTTCATAACTACTTTCTATTTGAAATTTTAATATTAGTTGTAATATATAAAATTACAACATCATTTTCTATAGTTCAGTTACCCTCCCTGCATTCATTGATGGCGGATTCCCAATCCTTCTTCTCAAAGTGCAAATCAAATCCCAGCATTTAACACTACTATGAAAATTAAAATTACAAAATTACTAGCAGCGGAATGGAAATTGAACCAAATGCGACTTTACACAAATCATATCTGATTAGCATGAAAAGTGAAAATACCTCAGAAGCAGCAAATCTCAGCTTGGCTTCATCCAGTTCCTTCTGTGACCCCCTAACAGAAACCCAAATAGACTGGAAAAATAACCATAAATGTTAGCTTAAGGAATATGTTAAAGAGAAAAGTTCAAGCCCCAGTAGACATAGCTTTATAATTTTATATTTTTATTAATTTTCCTCGTTAGCAATATGAATAAATTAGAATTTGCTGTTTCTAGACAATGAAAAATAAGAGAATATTTAGCCACATTGCAATTGTAAAGATATGGAGGAAAGAAACAGAGGTTTACTTGGATTGAAAGAATAGCGGCTATGGTAATGATCTCCTCTGAACAACCAAGTTCTTGAGAAGCTAAAATCATTTTTGAGATCATTGGATCCTACAAAATATTCAAATTCAACATTGACAATTAAATATAGGCCTAGGGTCCACATAAAAAAACTAATTTGCAACATGGCCATTTAAGGTAAAATATCAAATCAATTAAAGCAAAAACAAAACCCATAAAAATATATCTAGCAGTATAACAAAAGATTTAATGAGGTAATGAATACCAGCAATACGGTTCCTCAAACTGCAGGACTATTAATTCTCAAACCAATCCACTAATGCATAATTGTGGAAATAATAGGAAAAGAAAGAAACACATGCTAAACAGTAAATAATTTACCTATTTAAAAACAAAAAGCACAAAATTCTGACACTAAATGGCTTGATAACTATTGAATAAAAGACCAACTTCACTCAATGCATAAAGAAATTGTACACGGATATTTACTTCATAAGATGAAAAGAAAAACTAAGAATTGACAGAAGCTAACAAATAAGTATAGATTATATAGGAAAAACCTAATTAAAGGTCTACCAAACTAAAATTTTGATTCCTATTTTAGACATTGAGTTCTTATACCTAGTAATTCAACAAAGTGATTCCAAGTGTAAAACTGCATACCCATGATGTTAAATCCCAAGTGATGAATTCAAAATTCTCCATTCAAACCATTTACAGTCCCATAACCCATGATAGAGGATAAAAATGAAACAACTGGACAAAAAGAAATTACCCAAGTGCAAGGGAAACTGACAGCAGACTCCAACTCACAAGACTCTCTGTCTGCATTAGTAACTAAAACACACATGTTAGCCTTATCTTCGATTTCCAAGAGCAACAGCTCGGTAATATCCATAGCTAAGAAACTACATGCCTATCCTAAGTTGATTAATACTACCAACAAAAAACCCTCTTAAGGGGCCACCCTTTTGCATTGTTTATGAGGGTGAACACCTATGACACCTATCATTTGATGATAGTATCAGTGAGAATCAGCCATTTGTATTTTCAAATTCATGGAAATTGAATTTGGGGCATTTCAGGACAAAGAAGGAGGTGTCTTGATGATCTTGCTCGCATTTCTCCTTCCTCCTATTATGGCTAGCTTGGCTAATATCACTTCTGCCCCAATAATGTTTAGCTCAAAGATATTTGAACAACTCATCCAGAGATCACTAGCCCACAAATGTCGCCGGATCTTGCTCCCATTGTAAGCAATCCTATGCACCATCCTTATGATAGGATTTTGAGAATATTTTCAACTAACGATCATAAATGACCCATAACCCCTGGCTCGAATATCAAATTGGTAAGTTCCCTTGTTTTAGATCTGGTTATAGGCCTAGATATTGAGAAATTAGAGAAGAGAGCCACAGAAGTTCTCTGCAACTTCATTCCTTTACGACCTATCTGTCAGAAACCTTGCCCATGGTTCTGACTTGAGTCGATCGAAAGGAAGGAAACAGAGTTTCACTGTTTGAATTTAAGTATATTTTTCTGAATTACCTTTCCAAACAAAGGCCCATATTTATAGGCCAGGTTTTGGAAGGCACGCTTATCTATTAGGCACGTGATCAAGTGGGAGTCTGATTGGATGACCTTTCTATCCTTTTCCTTTACAATCATTTCCCATTTTACTGTTTTTCCAACAATACACTTTAAGAGGCTTCCTTACACTATCTTGTTTAAGGAAAGTACTCCACCTTCATCTGAAATACATCCATAAGTCTAATCCCTTCAAGATAACCTTATATAGGCAGGCAGTATACAAGGAACAGTCAACTGCTACTCCAACATAACAGTTTTCAGGGATAAGCAGTTGTTTGAAATGATTAAAATTCTAATACCAATTTCATAAGACAAATTAAAACTTCTAAAATTAACTGCTTTCTTGATTTAGTCCCATAATCACTTTAAATTAGAAAAAAAATACAAAATTAAACATAACAATCAATCAGACTACTAATTGCTAATCTTCTAGTTCTTCCCATGAGTAAGGTGATTACAAACTTTGCTGCTAAAGGGTACTGTTCTGGATAGAACAACTCATTCGGTTAACTGTTAGTTCACTACAATTGCTTCCTTCACCTAGCGTACAGTTTGGAAAATGATTTAATGTTGGACAATCAAACGAGGAGAAGGCCCTGCATTAATCACTACTTCTAATGATTAAATGAATGTGAATCCCAAAGCCATGTTTTATCTTGTTGTTTGAAACTGTAAAGAACTGAGATTCAGCTATTCGCACACACCACCTATGCAGGGTTATGAGTTGCTCTGCCAAAGACGAAAATGGGTCTAGATTGTGATTTTGGCACTACTCCAAAAGAAAATTCGTCATCTTCATCCTAACGACTATATTTTGGATCACCAAGAAGAAGAAAAAGAAATCTATAAGCTTGTATATTTTGTATATCGCTGGCAACCCCTGGTGCCATTTTAATTCAGTTCTTTTCCCTCCCAAAAGAAAATACCCCATGCAGGAAAAGTTTTTCTTAAACTCTAACAATAAGGAACTTGGAGGACTTTCAAGGATAACAAGGTAACAAACACATAGTCATGAAGTGTTCTGCATAAATATGTCAAAAAGCAAAACCCCTTAAAAATAAAAATCGAAAAGAAGGAATATCAAAGAAAAGAACAATAACTAACCAAAGCTGCATGTCAGACATCCGCATATTTAGCTCTCATAGAACAAGAAAAATAAATGAAACATGAAAGATAAGAGTGAAACTCTACAAATACCAGTAGAAAAACTAACCAGAAGTTCTTACCAGCCCATCAAAAATAATCACACCATTGGATAATAGTGAAAAAGAAACACAAATTCTGATTATTACTAAATATATATCGACTACGTACCAGTGGAATTTCTGCAACTTGAAATCCTGCTGGTGAAGTTAGTTTGGCATCATCATCCAGAACACCAAGTGAATAAAGTAATTCAAGTGCTCGGATCATTGCTTCAGAAGATGGTGATGATGGCCAATCAAAGCCCAAGATATTATCTATACCTAAGGCTTTTAACTGAGGGATCAGAACAAAAGAATCGGAAAGTTATTCATTAAATAGGAAAATGTATTTTCGTATAATCAGAGTAAAAGATATACAGTAAAATACCCATATATGTAATTAATTGTATACTTCCTTATAATATCCTAAGAACACATATATTGGGCCCTCTAATTCAATAATAAATACAGCATTAATTCTTGCACAGTTGTACTAGGAAAACTGTAGCTAAGGTGTAAAGTACATATCGCAAAGAATTACTGCTTAAAAATGAGCACCAAAACTATCATACCGAAAAGAAAGTAGAAGCATACATTCTCTAACAGAAGAAGTGACTTGTAACAGAAAAATATATTTCTGCTCTAAGCAAATTAAATTTGAGATATAACTGAGAAAGCACTTACTCAAAAAAATATGTTTCAAGAACTTTTGACATGAATTATAATTAGAAATCATCATATTCAATTTTCTCCTATACTCTTATAGCATAGAGCAAACTCTTGCCTAAGTTAAAAAAATGCACAAACTAGTCATCTGTAATTGCAATGAGAGTGAATATCTGAATCTGTTGAAAATCTACTCATGTAGCTTTTCTTATTTGTTTTTACAGCTAAGAATTCTGGAAAAATCCCTAATCTTTCTCTATGTACCATTTGGATTTTTTTTCAATTCTAGGTATCCAGATTGTAGGAATTGATTGCAGGTTCGAATTTTCATAATTAAGCTGACCTTGTATATGATGAATACTGATTATCTGCTGCTTATTTGTGAACAAGAGAAATTTAATGCTTTTCCAGATAGTATTGAAGCAATCCACTCTCTGGGAATTTTTTTTGCTACAGACCTCTCTTCATTTGTGGACTAGAAAAATTCCTCAGCCTTTGTTTTTAATTATTGGCCTTCATAGTCAAAACCCCTTTTTTCACTTCCTTTTTCCCTTTTCTTAAAAATGACATAAATTTCTAAAAAATATTAAATCCCTTAATGATCACAACTAAGATCATGTCAAATGAGTGAACACCAGAACTTCAAGACATTTGTAGCTCATATAGACTGAACAATTAAAATTATCTTTGATGATCATATATCGTCAGAACATTTCATAATGCTCATCTGCAAAATGTGACTAGAGCTTTTCTTTTTTATAAAAGATTCACCAAACTTACTCAGGAAGTTGTGACTATAGCGGCTTACATAATCAACCACCTGTTTTCATGGGTTCTGGGGCTTAAAACACCAATGCAGACATTTTCTCAGTTTTATCCTAATCTAAAATCAATAATTAAAATCATCTCAAGAGTCTTTGAATGCAGTAACTTTATCCATACTTGTAGCCAGACCAGAGAGAAGTTAGATTCAAGAGCTATTAAGTATTTAATTGGTTATTTACCAATCCAAAAAGAGTACAAATATTATCATCCAGCTACCAAGAAATTTTTTTTTTTTTTCTATAAACGTCATTTTTTATAAGAAATTCCTTTTCATCCATTTAAAATAATGACATGAACTTATTTTTGCTTGACTTTATCACCAACAGAACTATCCATGTATCAGTCAACGTGTACCACCAGTTACATCATCTTAGTCCATGTCAACATCCTAAGTCATTCACACCACACTTGTAACAGATGGCCATGAACTTCTTAATCCATTAAGCTCTATGAGCTGTGTCCTAAACAAAGAAAACCAATACTTGATCCTATTCAAGTTCAAGACTCAACTCGATTAGGATGAGGTAAATATCATTCATGAATTTTTTGCATAGTTAGCTCACAATCATGCTCTTCTTATTGCCACTACGAAAGGTATAAGAAAATGCAATAAGCACTTATTTTTTCCATTACCGAAGTTATAGTTAAAAATATTCCAGATCTGGCATGCAGCAAAAAATATCTATACTTCTTTTTTATTTAAGAAGCAACAATAGTTGCATACAGAAAATCTTAATCATCATGAAGTGCTTTGATACGGGCCTAGCTAGTTAAGAAGTTGGAGATTCCTGAAAAAGCAGTAACATATACTGCACAGACAATTCATGAAACATATGAATACCTGAATAACAGAAGAAGCAAGATTTGATCGCTGCATCTCAGGGATCCCCTCTGCAGACATTTCATTGACAAAAAACCCTTCCGTGTATAGCCTGGTAGAAATAACCAAACTAGGTCAAGAAACTGTCTTAATTAGGCTCAAGACAAGCACTATTTCCAAAATACAATAAACTAATAAGAAACTTCTTACATGTAAAAGATGTTGACAGTATGTATACAACAATCAAATACATCAAACTAGCACAGTCAGCAATGAATCAAGACTGCATTAACCATAAGGATACTCAGACCCCTCCATTCTTTCTCTCTTTTTGACAGGAAAAGAAGCTTTATTTAGAAAGGAAAAACCCCTCCATTAGATTGTTGTCAAAGAGATATCTTCAATCATTAAATTGAATGGTTAATTACATAACTATAAAAGAGACTAGTCGAATCAGGCAAACACTACCAATGGTGTACATTGTAACAAGCGTCAAAATCAACATCCTTACATTTGGAGCAATAAAAGATGGTTTTAGCATGAAAACTTTAACAAAATAGCAATTCCGGCCGCCAATATGCCATTACATGCAAGAATCCAAGAAACAATAAATGCCAAGCCATTAATATTTCTTCTCACAACTTCAAGAAGATCATTTTCAGGATGCGGAGGATTTTTTAGGAAGATACCTGTAGCACTTCCCAGGCCTAACTCTCCCAGCCCTACCAGCCCTTTGCCTTGCAGATGCCTTGGATATTGGTGCTACTACAAGACTTTCAATGTCTGAAATCTGTAACAAAGTTAACAATGAATATATAATGAAAAGGAAATTTTTCTAAGCTTCAAGAAATTTGAGAAATGGAAGGTAGAAAATTAAGGGCCTAAGACTATTACATAAAATCAATGATTTACAATGAAGTCTCATATAAACTAGAACAAAGATAAATGAATAAATTAATGAAATAAAGTTACTGCAAAAAAGCATCTATATAATTAAAAAACTGAAACTATTCCACCTTTGAGTTATTAGCATTACTGAACAGCTTTTCTCAACATTGAATTAAAATGCGGCAAAAGAAAAGGCAACCTACTCATCTAGATGATCAAGAAAACATTAAAAGGAGTATTGATAGAAAACAAAACAACCCTAACTTGGACTTACTTTTAGCATTAAGAAAGATGTACATAGTTAATTTATCTATCCAATTGAAGTAAATTTTAAGTTATTAAGATCTTAGGCTATTTAAGTAGATTTCAAGCCATAAAAGCTTTGATTTCCTATTTAATGATTATAGTATTTACTTTAGTTCTAATTACTCTCTATTTAAACCAAGAGCATATAGCGTAAATGGCATAACCTTCTTTTAGTTACATATAATGACTTGAGTTTTACCCTTATACTCTCTCCCATTTTCTCAAAAAGAAAAATATTAATACATATATATAGAGGCCAATAAACTATCAACAACAAGAAACAGACAGTAATGAATCAAAAATTTCTTGTGCTAGAGCTACACTATCTCTCTGTGTTCATTCTTTTAAATCTATTCTATTTCACCTATTATGTTCAATCTACTTTCCGTTATATTTCTTCACTTTAATCTCCAATTTTATACAGTCTACTATTCTTCTGTTTCTCACCTGAATTTCCTCTTCTTTTAAACTATACATGAAAAATTAGTACCCATACTACTTGTCTTGTATAAATTGATATAAAAGCAAGAGAATCTTAAATGGGAACAGTTAGCACTAAGAAAGATACATGTATTATTATTATTATTACTAGTATTATTATTATTATTATTATTACTGTTTTGTTACTATTATTAATTATCTTTTGTTTATTTAGCCTTCAGGTAGATTATATGTTATTATAAACTTGTAGACTAGTAAGATTTTAATTTATAAAGCTTTTGCTTTCTTCTTAAAATGGATTTCTAGAGCATATGATAAGGTTTATTAGAATTTCTTGGATAAAGCTATGGACAATAAGTTTTAGAGATATACAAGAGATGTGTATGAGAAGATATTTATATCCAGCAACTTTCTCTTTCATAATTAGCAGAGAGCCTGAAACTTGGTCCAGATATGAGAGAGCAGTGAGAGAAGGAGATCCTCTCTCTCTCTCTGTTCTAAGTTACATTGGTGGTTGGTGTCTTAAGTCATATGCTTCCTAGGGGTCTCGACAGGGGCTCTTTAGGGGAGTTTACTCATGGAGGAGGATGCTGTAGAAGTTTCTCATTTGAAGTTCGTGGATGACACCATTTTATTTCTTAGGATAAGGATGTCTTTCTTAATAAAACCTCTCTGTTTTACAGGTGTTTGAGTTGACAGCTAATTAATTTGAATAAGGGTGAATAGGCTAGCATTAAGTTTAAGAATCACGTACATCATTGCTGACCTTCCAGAGACTTGGTTTCACTATCTGCATTTGTCTGTTACCTATTTAGGGATGAACCTGGGCATCTTCTGAAAAATTAGTATATATTGTACATTCTCATGCTAAAACTCAAAAATCGAACATCAAAAATTCAATTAATGGAACGACCAATTTCAAGGGCAAAATCACCGATAAACTTCAAAAAGGAAACCCAAGAAAAAAAGTAAAAGCAAATACCATACTTGAATAAAATCATTCATAGTATTTCTAGAAGGTATCTTTTTTCAGTTCAATATGACCATAATTTCAGTTCAATATGACCATAATTTCAGTTCATAAATTAGTTTTGGCAAAAGCCTAAGAGCAAAACTAAATGAAATAGTAAGAATAGAGAAGAAAACCACCTTAACTAGCAACACAATTAGATAATTTGAATGTCAAATAATAGAAGTGGAAAACTACCGGATTGTAGAAACGTTGTTTTGAGAATCCGCTGTCAACAACATAAACAATACCCTGCAAAAATATTAGGTAGAAGGTCATCCAAATAATGCAATACAAAGCTTTTATTTTTCCTTATTCTCTTCAAGCTATAGGAAAAAGGTTAGAAGAAAATAACTACTCCTTGCAAACCCTCCAGGTTTCCAATGGAGAAGTGTCTAATCACCAAGGAACGAATAATAAGAGAAGCTTAGATGGATAGCTTGCAAAAGGTAAATCTTTCTTTACGAACCTACAAATCGAGGCCAGAGCCACCAGCTCAAGGGAATTTGCCAAAGTCACACCTCCATTCTACAGAAGGCATAGTGGTTGCTAAAGTATAAATATAATAACTAAATCACGTTCTATTAACTTAAGCTTTTGACGTAATTGTTACTTACAACAATTATTTCATATGATATTAGAGCTTGAAATCAAGATTTTAAATCTTGATTACTCATATTTCTATTAAAATTAAATTTAGTGCAATGTATGTTAGTCTATGCTTCATTCACTTTCAACTTATGGACTTAACATCTTAAAATAAATGTTACTGCTTGATTTCGCCTATAAGTTTAATCTTTTAAAGTAACCGGTCATCAATTCAGTTAATAACAATGATTAAACCAAGAAGTGCAGATTGACTTGCATTTTCCTTAAACTATTAAATTGAGCCCATAAAGACTCAAAAGTCAAACCCATAGCCCTAGTTACATCTGACCTAGCCAAGAGAAGCAAGTTTAGCCACTAGGCTAATCTTCATTGCTTTGTGATTACACTTTAATTGTTTAAAAACAAAAAGAGAAGTTCAATGACCAGACACCAAGGGAATGGCGCCATTGTAGAAAAACATTCTCAGCAGCATCTTGTCAGTAATCTATAGGATCTCCTAAATCTTTACCTTTTTTCAAGGGGTGAACTTTGCAAAAAATGCTAAGTGCGCAAGATAAAAGATTGCTAGTCCTATTAAAGGGAGAACAAATAGCATGGAAACTAAATTATACTTTCTTGTACATAAATAAACAGAACTTAAGGCCAAAGCCAAACTTTCACCTCATAGAACATGCAAGTGAAGTTACCCGCTAGGCTAAGCCCCTATCTAAATGATGCAATTCCTGATGACTGACAAGGAACCAATTTCACAAGCCTTGCTAATAAGTCCATACCTCCAAAGTCAATGATGTCTCGGCAATATTTGTTGATATCACTACTTTCCTCTTGCCACCAGGAGTGGGTGAAAATACCAGCTCCTAAAGAAATAAGAAAACAGCAGACTCAATTAATTGGATATTCAATGATAATGCATAAACAACTTAAATATAACATAGAAACCAGATAAAGCATTACTAACCTGATCTGCTCGTGAAAGTCCGGGATATAAAGGAAGAATGATTAATCCTGAAAATTAAAATTTAATCATGCACTCATCCCCAGTTAAGGAAATGAAATTCTGAAAATACATCAAGAAAAATTTATATCCCACCGACTATTACAATCAACTCAATGTCAACTAATGAACAGTGTAAAATGGTTTATTTCAAAGAAAAAAAAAAATAGCGTAAAATTGCTTTGAATTGCTAATTTTACTGTAACTGTAGATTTCCATGCTCCATCTATGCCCTTATGTTATTTGAACACTAGCAAACAAAAACTTAAAGATTGTTGTGGTCCCTACTGATGGATCGAGTTACAGGACAATGAGCATGAAAACCAGTAGGATTGTAAGTATTCTGTGTTATAGACAATAGAAAACACAATTGCCACTTGTTCATATATTGCGAGACACCCTGAATACTTTGGACTACAGTGTTTGAAATGTTCTGTTTATGTTGGGTTACTCCTCTCGCAGTGGAAAACTTGATGCACGCTACCATTCAGGGGGAGGGAGTACGAATAGGGGCAAAACCCTTTGGAAAGGGGCCATTATTACAGGGTTATGGATTTTATGGCTTCAATGGAATCGAAGAATTCTGGATGATTGCTACTCATCAATTCAGGAGATGTGGGATAGATTAATATTTTTGGCTAATGCATGGGTCAAAGCTCGTGGACATTATTCCAACCATGCTCTCATTGAGATTCATCAGAATTGGGATGTGTAAGGATCCAGGTGCAATCAAGAGAAAATCAGCAGGGAGGCAGAGGATCAAAAGAGGTGCAGAGAGGTAACAGTAGCAGGGAAGCATAATGAGAGCATGGGGAGCATGGTGGAACCATCCGCAAAGGAGTGGGTGGACTTAAGGAGCCCTAACCACGTGTCATAATCCTGTGAATACAGGGAGACATTTGTCATACTTTGAGCCGTAGAATCACCTACCGATCAAGGTTGAAATCTTGACCATCTGATCCTCTGCTAGGGAAACGTGGTCGGTGATTTGGAGGGGTATTTAAGGTAAATAGGATTATGGTTTTCTGGAGCTGATAGATGCATTTCTGCTGTTTGGGGTTCTCTCTTGGTTTTCTTCCTCTTCTACTTGACAGCCTATGGTTCTCCTCCGATTTCTCCCTTTCTGTTTCTATTTTTTCTCTCTCTCTCTCTTTCTCGTATCTCTCCCTTTCTTTCTCTTAAATCCAAACGCATCTTCTTAAATTGGAACCATGTACACAGGTCCTGACAGGATGCTTTTCTTTGGCCTCCTACAGGTACCTCTTCTAGTTGATATGTACTTAATTTACTTCTTTTTGGTTTTGGCATGGATATCTTATTTCTCCGTGCTTGTATTCATCTCTTTCTTGTCATAATAATAATTCTTTTAGAATCATGAGTATTTTTGTGGTCTTTCGTTATCGTATCTTGATATTACTACGGACTTATTAGGAAAGAACCTAACAATTTTTAGAGTAAG
>NW_019014685.1:342317-357691 GCF_000150535.2 Carica papaya
AAACCTGGACTGGAAGAAATTAGACATCGATTTTGCTTCAATTGTAGCTGACGAGATAATTAGGCGCAAATCAGGGCGCCGCCGTTGGATCTAGAATTATATTCAGTCAAAGATCAGCAACACAAACCACAAGAAAAAAAATTGCAAAAACTTTCTAATTTTTATAACGATCACCTTCTTGCTCGTGAAAATTATACCTTTTTCAGGAGGCCTAGTAAAATATCAGTTGAAATAGACCTTTCATGAGCCTCATCAACCATAATGACACTGTGGGCCCAGATAAGAAGGAAGTAAATTACAGATATTGCAATCCTTTAAAAAAAGAGTAAAATAAAGTAGCAAAAAGCATGACACTATTATATATTTCCACCCAAGCCTCAGTGTTGCTTATCAAACAACAGGTACATAAAAATCTAGAAAGTCAGAAGTTTCTTTTATTTTTCCTTGTAGAAAAAGAATATTAAGAAAGGAAGAAAGAAGAGAGTTTAAAATATATATACATTTATAAAAAAAAAAGATAAGAATCCTCACAAAAAGAAAAAAATAAGAAAACAACAAAATAAGAAGGTTAACTAATCTTGGACAAAAAAGTGAAGCAATCTCAACGTAAAGAAGACAAAGATAAATCTTTTAAGTGCTCATGTGCCTTAAATCAGGGAAGCTAAGAAAGACATCTTGAGATCATAAATGATGAAGCGTAGTATTATTGCATTTTTTTTCCAAGCCAAATCACTCATAACTTACCAAAAAAAAAAGGCACTACACCAATGAGCTTTAATCTCTTTCTTTAAATTCAAAATCGTAAGCCTAAATCAAAGGAAGCCCTCATCTATGATCATATGCCTTCTTCACGTCTAGCTTACATAGTACTCCCTCCCTCTTTCTGAAAATCAACTCATCTACCACTTTATTTACTATCAATGCGGCATCAAGGATTTGTCTACCTCCCAAAAAAACGTGTTGCCTTTCTCCAATCACCTTACCCAACACAGTTGTCATTCTCCTATCAAGAACTTTAGCAATCAACTTGTAGACACAACTCACCAAACTAATAGGTCTAAAGTTTCTGATGTTATTGACTCCACTAATCTTAGCAATAAGCGGCAGGAAAGAAGAATTGAGAGTTCTTACAAATTTTTCTACTTCATAGAATTCATGGAACACATCAATAATATCTGTCTTTATGACTAAACAAAACTCCTGCACAAAACCCATGTTAAAACCATCCGGTCTAGGAGTCTTGTCGCCTTTACCAATCGTAAGACACTCATAGATCTCTTTCTCTGAAGCCTTCTCCAATTCCTCCCTACTAGAATCATACAAGATCCTGAAATGCAATCCATCCAATTCTAGTCTCTTGCTCATCTCCTCTTGATATAATCCATTGAAGTACTCCTTTGTCACTTTTTAAAGCTGCTCATTACCTTTAACCAACCTATCATCAATCTCCATGGACTCCACATAGTTGAGTCTTCGGTATTGATTAGCCATACAATGGAAAAACTTCTTATTCTGATTTCCCTATTTAACCCACATAGTCCTCGACTTCTGCTTCCAAGCAATCTCCTACAATACCTCAACACGTTTGGAAAAAAGCCATAAAAATATATGGACTTTGTGCTTATCAATACCAAATGCCCAAATAGCTCCTTAACTTCTATTGCTTATGATATTTTAATATTTTATTATTTATTAATTTATTATTTAGTTAAAATGATGTAATTAGAATTCTACTAAAACAGTAGTCTCATATAATTATAATTCTAGTAGAGTAATAATTTCCTTATTAATAGGTTAAGAATTCAATAGAAGTCCCAGGTGTAACAACTTAAATGGTGAAAAATAAAATTTATATTTTTTTTCCAAAATCAACATGGTATCAGAGCCAAATAAAGTTATTTTAAAGTTTCAATTTTAAGATTTCTTTCAAACCTTAAAATAGCACAATAAGTTGGGTTGATACTCATTTATCCAGATCTACTCTTATCACCACCATAAATAGTGTCGTAGACACATCGGTAGCTTTCCCCGACTCCGCTAGCCGCCAGCAATAGAGAAGCGTCACTACACGCGCCAGCACCGACAACCACACGCCGACACCTAATGTCACCGAGAATAGCGCTTGAACACGCTGGAACAGACAGAAAACACCAAAGATCTAATCAAGGCCCCTTCGTGCGTAGATTTGACTCCTTTCATGGCCTCCGCACATTGATCGTTTGCAAATCACGCAAGGCCATGCGTCTTCTCCGATCGTCAGTTCAGATTTCGACCACCCGCAGAGCCAATTCCTCTCTAGTCGCACAGATTCACGCCAGGAACAGATCTCTGCGTGATTTGCTGCTTCAAATCTAATTTCGTGATACCGGTGCTAATCTCGCTTTTCCGTACGTGAGATGCTCCGACTAGTCTTTTCTTATCCTTTTTCCGACTCCTCAACGTGCGTCTGCCTATGGTTCCGCAATTCCGGCGCTCATCTGTTTTTTGCGCGCGAGCTGCTCTGACCAGCCTTTTCTGATCTTCTTTCTAGCTCTTTTGTGCGCGTCGGTCTCTGGTTTCACGAACCAACGCTTATCAAGCTTTTTGCGCACAAGCCACTCCGATCAGCCTTATCTAGTTCTTTTTCTGCCTTCTTCGCAATGCGCGCCTTTGCTTTCGCAATTCGGTGCCAATTCGGCGAACGAGCCGTTCCAACCAGCCTTTTCTGATCCTTTTTTTGGCTATTCCACATGCATCTGCCGCTAGTTTGCAACTTGATTTGCAAGTTGAACATACGTGATATCGATGCACAAATTTGAGATGGGGTGTTGACTTTGATATTTTATTATTTTATTATTTAATTAGTTAAGATGATGTAACAGAATTTTACTATAATAGTAAGCTCATGTAATTAAAATTCTAATAAAATAGTAATTTTCTATTAATAGGTTAAGAATTCTATAAATATTCAAGATGTAACGACTAAAAGGGTGATAAATAAAATTTATATTTTTTCTCCAAAATCAACTTCCTTCTCCTAGAAGGGTCTCTCCAACTATAATACTCCAAAAAAAAAAACTCTTAAATTCAGATTCCATAGATCTAGTCGATTTGGTCTGGTCCCATCCGAACCAACCTCGGAACTCAGAGCAATCGGCATGTTTTGGACATTAGAATGGGGAGAGGGGAATTACCCAATATCATGAATAGTTAGACTCCAAAGAAAACCTCCAAAGTTATTTAGCCAAACGAGACATATTTTTACAAAAAAGATTACCAAATACCAAGAACCCCATCAAACTTGAATAAACAATATCTCTTCCAATTGATTACATGTTCTCGCAAGGAATCACTCACTAAACACCAAAGGAAGTTCCTCATCACCCTTTCAATTCTCTCTATCACATCTTTTAAGTATTGAAAGATAGTAAGATAATAGAGTCGAATGCTAGACAAGCAAGACTAATAATGGAAACTCCCATGGAAAAAAGATCACCCTTATAGTGATCCAAGAGCTTAGAGACCCCACACATAGCAAGGTCCCAAAAATACCTATTACTATTTGATTCTCAAAAAATGATCAGTTAGTAATTGCACATGGATGCAAGTTTTATATAACAACAATCATGTCATATTTTACTAAATATTCATGTTGTCATAAGTCCTTCTAACAATATATCATTCACATGAAGTTAAAGAAATAAGGAACGGTAGCATGAGAATATGGAAGATATAAAATTTAAATGAGCAAATAGTCTGATGGTATGCTTTTGTTGCTAAATATTCTTCAGCCTTTTACAATCTCTTCACAACCTGATAGAAGAATTTGATATTTTGATTCTTTGAGTGTATACAATTGCAAGTCTCTCATCATCTAGCTTACCCATAATTCTAGCTGCCACAATGAGACTTCATAATGCATTTTGAAAAGCTGAATACCTCTCTAAATTTAAGGTTTTTATCCAAACTGCTATTTTGTATTTTGAAAAGGCTCCACACAAATGATTAGTAATAACTCTGCAGATCCAATCGTGCTTTTTCTTTGCACGTGTACGTTTTATGTTTTAGGAAGGTCAAGTTCCATTGTCATGTTTTTTGCTTATAATAAGGTGGCTTTGAGACTTTGGTCTAGGCTTTTTGATACTTTTGAAACATTTGGGTTACACTCCCCTCCTTCGAGTGTTTCCTCTCTACATCCTTCAAGATAAGTGGGGGGAGGCATAAGCTAAATTGCTTAGAGATGAACCTTATTCAGTAGCCTAAGTGTCGTGGTTGGGCACAATGCTAGACTTTTCAAAGATCATCAATTTCCTCCTTAACTTTGGGATGGATTGATTTCCTCTACCTCCTCATGGGCCAAGGCTTTTAAGGATGTTCCTTTGGCTATTAAATAGAAGGATTCAGATGCACCGTTGTTTTGATTTCTGTACTTCTTCTCTTTTTTATGCTTTTCATTAGGTTAGGAATTTTCTTATTATATGTTGTTGTACTTTCTTCTTATCTATCTAATGATACTTTTTTGTTCATCAAAAAATAGTGTAGACAAGGTATTCAAAAAAGAAACTAAAAATGGTCTATTACAATCAATTAGTACCTATACTTCGACAATAAAGGATCGTCCATCATTTCTCTTAGTAAAACCCCATCAGTGAGAAATTTTATCATAGTTACAGCCTGCACTACCAAAAATGAGAAAACTCTTAGCTTAGTAACAAGGAAACTACAAGCATAATAAGTGAGAATACATAAAATATTTCTTTACACAGAGAATGAAAGAGCATATTTAATTGAATAAGAGACTTATATATATAGGTTTACATGAACAATAAAAGGAAATATATTTAATTAAAATGAAAGGAGTATATTACTAATATACCATTTACCCTACTTAATATACACTTTATACTTTCTCAACACTCTCCCTCAAATTAATGAATAGATATTCTCTATGTCAATCCAGAATCACTTAATTCTTTGGTCAATATATCGCAATTCGGAAAGCAGTAGACACATATAAAGTGCTTACTCCACTATCTAATTTTTTCTTGATGAAATATAGACATATTAATCCACTCTCCAATTTTTTCTTGAATGAAATATTTATATACTTCAATATGTTTAATTCTGTCACGTTGCACTGGATTGTGAGATGCTAATTACCGAATTATTGTCACAGTACAATCTCATAGGTCCATCCCATTGAACTTTCAAGTCTTTTAAAATCATTTTTCAACTATAGAAATTTATGCACCCCTTGAGTTATAGCCATAAGCTCTAATTTCACACTAGACTGAACTACCATATTTTACTTTTTATTTCTCCAATTCACTAGATTTCCTTCAACAACAGTGCAATATTCAGAAGTAAATCTTCCATCAACTCTTGATCCTCCATAGTTAACATCAGTGTATTCTTCAACAAATAGTTAATTGTTTCTTTTAAACACAATTCCCTTCCCAGGAGTACCTTTCAAGTAGTGAAGTATCCTGTAGATAGTTTGCAGATACACTTCCTTAGATTGTGCATGAATTGCCTCACTATACTGACTGCATACGCGATGTCTGGTCTAGTATGTGACAAGTATATTAAGTTCCCCACCAATCTTTGGCACATTTCCTTGTATGCATTAGGGTCTTCTTCTGGGAATTCCAGTTTATGAAAGGGATCGATTAGTGTGCTACCAAATTTGCATGCTAATTTGCCAGTTTCTTTTACAAAGTCTATAATATACTTTTACTGTGAGATGAATATTCTAAACTTTGAGTAAACCACTTCTACTCTGAGCAAATATTTTAATTTCTCCAATTTGTTAATCTTGAACTTTCTAATCAGGTATTACTTGAGAACTACATTTTCTCCTTCATCATTTGCTGACTCTAAATGTTTAATGAATAAGGTATAATCTCTTTGACTTTGTTTATACCTCGTGCAAACTATTGCAATACCAATTGCAGTGAACAACTAAGAACAATAGGATATGAATCATAATTATCTTCAGATTAGGTGCAAATGTCTCTTAATAGTCAATCTTATAAGTCTAAGTATACTCTTTGACTACCAATCTTGCCTTATACTCCTCTATGGTTCTATCAGACTTGTAATTGATAGTGAACACCCACTTGCACCCAACAAATCTCTTTCCCTTATGTAAGTTTACTATTTTCTATGTTTACGTTATTTTAAGTGCCTGCATTTCAACACTCGTAATATTTTTCCATTTTTTACAGTTTAAAGCTCATATAATATTTTTGGGATAAATACTCATTTAAACTTATGCGAAAATTCTTATGCAATTGTGAGGATTTTTCAAAAAAAAAAATTGAGATTAGGTAAAGTGGATACTTAGAGCATTCTCTTGTCCTTTTTCTAAGTGTAATAAGCATATCAACATCAGAAGGAATGTGATTCTCAATGCTTATCTCATTTTCCAACACTCGATTTGGATCCTTGAACTTACTTCAAATTAGAGTCCAAGGCTTTTCCTTCTCGAATACACCTAGAAGAAGCACAGGTCTTGTATGGGTTGAGTAGGACTTGAGGCTCAAGATCATTTTATGGACTATGGTTTTCTACTAGGATGATTGTTTAAAAAGTACAATGTTTGAGTGTAAGAGAGAAATGTCAAAAAATGAAGCACCCTTACTTTCTAGTACAGTTTGCCATTGAAGATAACGGTGATGAAAGAACTCAGTCTCAACAAAAGTAACACCACCGGACACGTAAAACTTTTGGATAGACGGATGTTAACATTTGTACCATTTTTGTTAGCATGTGTTGCTGAATATTCCACAAAGACACACTTGATGGCTCTAAGGTCAAGTTTTCCTTCTTGAAACTAATGTACGTGAACATAAGTAACGCACCAAAAGACACAATGATGAGGTTATTGGTGACTTGGATCTCAGGCAAGAACATAGCTAGAACCTCTATAAAACTGCAAAAGTCTAGTACCCTAGATTGTAATCAATTGATAAGATAGATAACAGTTAACACAACTTCACCCCAGTAATATTTCAGTATATGGTTTTGAACGTGTAATGGTGAGCAAGTGAATATTTTTCCTTTTAATTACATTTTATTTTGGAGTATAGACACAAGAAAACTCATGGACAATTCCTTCCCTTCAAGAAAAAGAGGATAATGTCTGCTTAAAGTAGTATTTGACATTAGAAAATTATTTTAACTGTTACTCCAAACTGTGTTTTGATCATAGTGTGGAGCTGGAGAATAATATAACTAAACTTAGTTTTAGATGTCAATAAGAAAAGCCAAGTTAACCGTATATAATCATCAATAGAAAAACAAACCAACGAATCCCATAAATAATAGGTACATTTAAAGGATCCCAAATATCACTATAGATTAATTGAGAAATTGCTTCTTCTATGACTAAAGGCAAAAATTACACGTCTATGTTTTACCAGTTCAAATATATTGCAGATTAAGTTTGGATTATTATAATTGAAAAATAAAGAGGGAAACAAAACCTTAAAAGTAGAGAAAGACGGATGTTCTAGTCTTTTCTAGTCTTATCTAATACGCCGATAGAGAGAGCAGCTCGTGGTATTTCAGACATATCCAGGTAGTACAATCCCTACCGAGTCTCAGCATGTCCAATTGTTCTCCCCAAACTTCGTCCTAAATATCCCCGAATTCATATGAAAGTGTGTGTTTTATTGAATATGAGGAACCTATATATACAGCTCTCGATCAGCAATAAAAGGAAATACATTTAATTACAGCAAGAGGGGTATATAACTAATATACCCTTTACCTACTTAATAAACACTTCACACTTCTCAACACTTTAGTTTACAGCAAGGAAGAAAAATCCACATTTTCAACTATCCTAATCCAAGGTAAAAATGATCCAATGGTAATATAAACTACAAGGTTAAAAAAGAAATAGGAAATCTCACTGGATTAGTAAGATCTTCAAATCGAATTGTGTAGCCAACTTCCTCTCCAAGCTTGACCCCCATTTCTTCAGCTACTCTAGAAGCAACTGACTGGTCATGAGAAATACATGAAGCTTGTAAGCAATATAGGATACAGAACCACAAGATTTACTTGAGCATTGAGACTTTATAAATCTACAAACAAATCTAAAAAGGGAACTAAAACTACATTTGCAATCAGCTAAAAAAATTAAGGCAGATTCTTTCCAGTCATGAAATACTAAGAGAGGATTATAAAGGAAATATAGAATCTGAAATATGAAGCATTCCTTTCCTTCAAGGGGGAAAGGTAAAGCATTCATAGAGTATGACATTGCATAAGAACAAGTACTTTTTTTAAACAATGCATAAGAACAAATAATAAGGAGATGCTCCAATAAGGAGTATTAGTAAAGCAGCGGCAAGTGTTTAGATTTCCATCATCTTTGAGCTTGAAATTTGGGGGAGAAGCTGACTGGACCCCTCTGAAATAAAGGAAGGGACAGTGTCCACCACCTCCGAGCAGTGGCTGGAGATCACTTTGGCCTACAGTTGTTGTCTTCCCTCTCTTGCTCGTGGCTATTTTAGAATTTTGGGTTTTCTTTCTTTTTCCTTTTTCAGCTTTATGAATAAAGAGTGACCAGGGTGTTTTTAAAAGCAAAGCTTGTGTTTTAGGAAGCAAGTTTTTGAGTAAACAAGGGAAGCGTACAAATTAGATTCAGGCTTTAATACCAAATGATATAGAACAATGAGAACTTGAAGATAAAACTTACAGAAATTTTATTAAGAACCAAACTTTGAAATCTTAGATCTTAGTAATTAAAGCAATATCCTTTTTTTTTAAATAAAAAACAATGTCTTAATATATGAATAACAATTATGAGCAGTTTACTTAATAACTAAGCTAAAGTACCAAAATTAGGGGCACCAAATAAAATTAAAAATAAAAATTTTAAAAAATCTAATGAATAAGAAAATGAACTAAACAGAAAAAACTAAGAAAATACTTAGGAAAAGAAACTAAATCTTCATACTTCTCTTCATTGTAAATTTAACAAAACTTTTATATTTACTAGAAAAGCAAATTAAATCTTCCTAGTCATTTTAGCATAAAACTTCCTAAAACATTTATTTTCTTTCATTAATTCTGCATTATTCCTCGATTATTGAAATATGTCCACTTAAAAAAAATTTTGTTCTGCATCACCATCTTATGGCCCAAAGCTCACGGGAATTATTCCGACTTCGCAATTCCTGAGCATCATAAGAATTGGAAGGTGGTCATTTAATCTCCATGGGCAGTTTGGACTATTTCCGTTTTTCTGTCATTGTTTTTTCCATTGATATTCTTTGAGGAAGATGCCTTATTCTCTAGATATGTATTCTTTCTTCTGACTTCCTAATAATACTTCTTTTTCTACCAAAGAAAAACAAAAACAAAAACAGAACCACATTATTAACATTGTATTTTCCTGTTGAAAAGAGTTCTGTCCACGTGCCAATGGTAAATAAAAACAATTTGATAAAAAGTTCTCTATATGAAACTTCAATCTCAATGAAGGTAACTATGTTCTTTTTAAATTGAATGAAGGTAAAATATATAGATTAGTTGCAAACTACACATAAAAAATGAGCTATGAACTAAATGCCCAACGACAATGGGACCAGATGTAGATGCCAGACCAGATGAAGATGAATGGCACATTAAGAACAAGCTCAAGTGAAACTAAGTACCTGGACAGCTAGTCTTCTTGGCTGGGTACAAGCCACAACATGCCCCCCATCTGCCCAGCCCGCTTCTTTGAGGTACTGAAACTCCACAAACACCAATCATCATCTTAACTGATTGATATTAATCCATCCAAAATTTTAAATAAACACATCTTGTCTTCATATTTCACCTCCAGCTTAAACATAGAAGTTTATGAATAAGCACGTGAAATACAATAAAAGTTCAAGGAGCTGATCTTTCTTGCTCTTTCGCATTTCATCATTAGAATTTTTTTAAAAAAAACTTCCTACATATCAGCAAACCAACCTAGAAACTTTCTTCTCTAGCTAAAATATTGCCTGCTGATAGGAAAATATCAAAGTCAAAGGCACTTAATTCTTATAACTCCCCATTCCTTTAGTCCCTAAGCAAGTGTAATAAACACTCACTTATTATGTTCTCGGAACAAATGAATTCCACAAAAAATCTTCTTTTTTGTAATAGAAAAAGAAGTTTTATTAAGAAAGAGAATAATAGTACAAAAAACCACCAAATAAGTCATCCACCTGAGACACAAAGTAAAATGAAACAGAACAATATAGTAGAAGCCGGCAGCTTGTCACATGATCAAAGGCATCCCAACTCCTATGGAGGACCACTTAGGGCATCTTCGAGAAACTCCCATGAGCCTTAGCCCAGAGAAGTGCCAAGAAGGCCATCTTCTTCTAATGGAAACCAAAATTTTAGTTTTATGCTTGGGTTATTTCAAAAATAAAATTAAAAAAAATAAATCAGTTTCAAATAAATTCAAAATATAATTGAAGGTTACAACCCTTTTGTCATAATTGGCAAAATCTTTGGAAAAAAATGTGATGGTTCAAAAGAAAACTATAAATCATAATTATATATCTTGAATTAGAAATGAAAATCACTATCAGTGCACCACCAATACCTTTTCTAGAGAAAAAGAAGTATCATTAAGAGGCACCAAGATGGGGCATCCTAGATACAAAAGATCTATAAAAAAGTTAGAAACCAAAGAATCAATAAGTTTCTGTAAATCCCAATCATGCAAAATGCCATTCCCTATCAACAGATTACTCAAGGCTTGAAACTAAAAGTCTCCATCCTATCAAAACGAGAGCATATGCCCCTAATACTTCTCATTTCATTCTTCTTAAATGACCACATTATAGAGATTGGAATAAGCTCTTCTACTTTCTTTCAAGATATACACGCCTCAATGCCTGATGAAGCCCACAACTTTTGCTCATGACTCTAAAACTAAGTGCCCAGAAGATGCTACAATTTTGAAACATTTTATTAAAAAAGATCGAGTTTATGATTTTCTTGCAGGTTTCAATAGTGAATTTAATCTAGTCAAGATCTAGATTTTTGGCAAAGAAAAGTACCAATTCTAAATGAGACTATTTCTTTAATTGGAGCCTAGAAAAGATGTAGGAGGTTATGTTTGAATCCTCAGTCCTAGATGGTTAAGCAATAACTTTTTTTGAAATAAAATGTATAGTATGTATTCATTAATTACAAGCACCAATGAAGTGTCAACTCACGTACAAAAGATATTTACATGTCAACCAGAATATCGATAAGGTTACCTAAATCCTCCATAGAATCCAAAGAGTAACCCATGACCAAAAACTCTAAGGTCTGAAACCATTTAACTCTATCAAAATCCTTTTTCGCCCTTTCAAAAGTCTTTCTATTTCTTTCTTTCTGGACCACCCAAAAGATTGTAAAAGGAATAAGACTCAAATATTCTTTTCTACCATTGACACTTGTCCAAGCCTATATCTCCTCCCTTATATTACCCGACATTCCCAGTTGATTCCCAATAATCGCCATACTCCATAATTTATATGCTAGGGGACATCGTAGCAAAATATGGTTGCAAGTCTCCTCCATCCTCTTGCAAAGGAAGCAACCATTCACCAAAATCTTTCCGCTTCTCATCAATTTGCCAATGGTCAAAATACATCCACACCCTGCGTCCCAAGAAAAGAAAGTAATTCTAGGGGGAGCATTCACTTTCCACATTTCTCATAAAGGGGACTTGTTCTCCAATGAGTCATTCTTGACCAAATATTTATAGAGTTGTCCAATCGTAAAAGTCTCTATTGGGTTGAGGACCCAAGTTGGTTCCTGAGGATCTTAGTTCTGTCATAATATTTTCCTATATTCTTATTTTGTCATTATTACTTAACTTAGAAGATGAAGCAAATAATGACAAAAATATGACAACTAGCAATATAGGAAGATATGATAACATAATCAAGATACTCAGGATCGGACGGTAAGGATTATCTCTTGTGTACCTATTGCAAAAAACTGAGGTATATTAAAGGTATTGAAACTTGAATGATAAGCCATCTAATAGAGAGGAGAGCCACTAATGAAAACACCAGACATTTATTGTTTCGTCAGCTGCGTAACTTATCCGCCAGTCTCTTTGTACTCTCCTTTCTCTCATCAATAATATTTCCGTTGTTTATAAAAAATGAAACCACTAGAACAATTAAGACCAAGTCGACTTCATAATAAAGCAACCAACTTAAGAAATATCTCAAGGCCAGAGTTCAATAAGGAGGAGACCAAGAAAATATGAGGCCTTTAGGAATCATAAGAAGAGGCTAGTGGAACATGCTCTCTTGCACTCTCACAAAAGTTTTCTATTTCTCAAGAGTTAATTTTCTCAAATAACTTAGTAGGAACCTATGGATTATTGGCACAAAGTCACAAATCATGTGATCCATTCTTCATCAAATTTTATCATTTTATCCTCTAGCCAAGAAATCAAAAGATAACAGTTTCACATAACTCTCCCATTATTCTAGCCAATATATAAGATATTCATACCAATTCATCCCTTTTATTAAAAAAATTTCTCTATGTCCCTAAATTATCCACCAATCTTGTAAGCATACAAAACTTACTCATTGTTATGAATTGTAATTTACTTCTCTATCCTTGTTACTATTTAATTCAAAAGGATTATAAGCTTGATATGGAGACAGCGTATGATCATGTAAGTTGGGAGTTTGTGTACTACATGTTAGAGATGTTGGGCTTTGGGATAAAGTGGAAAGGATGGATCTCAGATTGTATGACTCCTATTTCATTTTGTTGTTATAGTGAATGGTCGGGCATCTACCTTTTTTCAGGCATCGAGAGGGTTGAGATAGAAAAATCCACTATTGCCTTTATTGTTCATTGTTGTCATAGAAGCTTTGAATAGAATGTTAATAAAAACTAGAGCTTGTTCATTATTCAGTGGCTTAAGGGTTGAGGTTGGTGGAGATTTTGAGAAGATCATTCACATGTTTTTGCAAATGACGTTTTAACGTCTTGTGAGCCTATAAAAAGTTCACTACTCAATATTAGATATATTCTTATGGGATTTCAAACTATGTCATCTCAATATTAATTTATCTAACTCTGAAATAGTGAGATTGGGGAATAAAGATGACTCAGAAAAACTGCGGCTTCCCCTTGGTGCCAGTTTTAAAGAGGCGAGGACATGGGAAACGATTATGGATCGGTGTGAAAAGAGACTAGCAAGCTGGAAGAGAGGGTTATTTTCAAAGGCTCACTTTGATCAAAAGCATATTGAGCAATCTCCCAATATATTTCATGTCGTTATTGACCTTACTAGTGAATGTTGCTGAGAGATTAGAGACCATTCAGTGCAGATTTCCATGGGGAGACATGAAGGGTGGTCACAGGAAGTATCACTTGGTTCCACGGAGTGAGATTAAGAAGCTAGTCACACTTGAGGGGATTGGGTATTCGGTCTGTTATTGAGGTGAATGAGACTCAGCAAGGGAATTGGTTATGGAGATTCTCGATGGAAAGGGATGTCTTATGGAGAAAGGTTGTTGCTGCAAAGTATAGTATGGATGAAAAAGGCTGGTTCACTAGATTGAGTTCGAGACCGCACGACAAAAGCCTATGGAAAAAGATTAGCAAAGGCACAACTAACTTTCAGAGGAATATCAGGTGGAAGGTAGGGAAGGGGGATAGGATAAGATTATAGGAGGACGTGTGGTTTGAGGGTGGTACACCCAGGCAGGTTTATGCAATTGTTCAACAGATTGAGGTTAAAATGTAGTTGTGAGGAGCGGAAAAAACAGTGAGTGTCAGATATTAGTGCAAAGACATTGGAACTGGGAGATTGGGGAGTATGAATGCTTACTCAGAACTCTTGCACACGTCTCTCCAGAGGATAGCAATGATACCCTAGAGTAGTGTCTAACAAAAAAATAGGATCTTCACTGTCAAATCTTTTTATAGACAACTACGTAATCACGAAGGCAATAATCTCTCTCTACCATAGAGACATAGTGGAAAGGAAATGTTCCATCTCGTATCTCCTTTCTTATTTGGGAAGCGAGTAGGGATGCATCTTGACTACAGAAAAATTATGAAGAGGGACAAGATTTTGGTTAATGCATATTATTTTTACAAGAAGGCTGAGGAAAGTTGCAATCATATTCTACTTTGGTGCCTAGTGGTTCACAGGCTTTGGTCTATCGTCCAGAACACTCTTCGAATCAGCTGGGTGGTTTCTGGTTCTGTCAAAAACAAGATTTGAGCTTGGAAGGGGATGGGGAGTAAGAGAAAACATGTTGAGATGATACAGCTTACTATTTTTTGAGTTGTGTGAAAAAAGAGAAACAAGAAAGCTTTTGAGGGAGTAAAGGATACAAATGGTTACAGCTTACTAAAGAATAGATGGTTCCAAACCTTTACATTTTTATTGATGGGTCACTCCATTCAATCTTCAGGGAGTTAGGGAGCATACTAGATAACATAATTGAATTGTAAATTTTTTGTAAATGGGTTAGTATCCCCTTGGTACCATTATTAATACATACTTATATTTTTTATTTAAAAATAATAATTCAGGAGGATTGTTCAAGGAAGAGAATTGAGCTTGCTAGGGAACAAAATAGGTTATGCTATCTTTAAGTATCAAGCAAATCCAATCCAAAGCAAGTGACTAAGTTTGCCCTTGCCTTTACAGAACACCTGGTACATTCTCAAGGACGTTCATTAGCCTAATAGGATTTTAATCTGTTAAAGAAACTATATGGTATGTCAATTAAGTTGCAAAAGTCTACAGTGACCTTGAGGTGAGGAGTTGACCGTGATTGACCAGAAGTCTTGAGGAACCTCAATGATTGAAAAATTAATGAATACAAGTCACTTTTGAGCTCTTTTGCCTCGTCTTCCTTGATGAGAACTATGATCAACCGGTTTGATCCCTTAGTGAAACAGGAAACTTCACAATTGGATCTTTTTTATAGACGTTTAACCAAAACCGAAGATACTAAGAACAATTTCCCATTCAGGCAAATTTGGAAGGTAAATGCACCTCCCAGTGTCATTTTTTTCACTTGGGAAGCAATCTGTACATGTATTATAAATAGACAAGATGATGAGAAAGGAAAAGGTCATGGTAAATTGGTGTTGCTTATGTAAGAGAGCGAAAGAGACCTGTGATCATATGTTACTTCAGTGCCCCATAGTGTATAGTTTATAACCAATGGCATATGAATATTGGGGTATAGTAGGGCTATACCAGATAGCGTAAGAGATGAAATGTGAGCATGGAAGGGCATCAGTAGTCAAAAAAAACAATTGGGGCTCATAGCACTAACAATATTTTAAGTTATATAGAAAGAAAGAAATAGGAAAATGTTCGATGAGAAAGAGGATATTGATAAGAT
>NW_019014685.1:357745-373483 GCF_000150535.2 Carica papaya
AATCAAGCAAATTTCAGGTTTTCAAGAAAAAATCATCTATGTCATTATTTTCATCATCCAATAGAGATATTTTGGCTTCATCATTTTAAACTTGGATACCCATCTTTTGGAATTTTATGATATTTCCTTCTTCCTCTAAATGAATTAGGATTAACCAATTTCATTGTAATGTATGTAACTTTGCAAAACAAATATGTGTATCTTTCCAATCAATAATCAAACAAGTTTAGTACTAACTTTCTCTTTGTAAAAGCTATACACACTTATGGATATGCTCCTTCTCAATATACAACAGAATCAGTTCCCCAAATTTCCACAAAAAGCCATCAATTCAAATTATTCAAGTTCAAGACCTAAAAAAAACTTTGAATCATATAAATAGGCATCTAATATTCAAAAGTTACACTCTTTAAAAAGGAATCATTAGCAAAAAGTTAGTGTTTCAGTTGATTAATCCTCCCTTTTCTCCCCACCTTAAGACAACCATGCATCCAACTCTCAATTCAACACCATTTCAAAAAACAGCTTCATCACCAATATGACAAGAGAGGTCCCTTGCCTAACAGCCCCTAGAGGAAGAGGAAAATGCTATTGGCCCCTTATTGATTAGATGGCAAAAGTGAGAGAGGAAACCCATCTCCTAATTCAGTTCCTCCATCTGTCCTTGAAACCCATTAACTTTAATAAATATCCAAGGAAGCACCAAAATACACCCTCGTATGTAGCACCCGGAAAGGAGGAGAAAAAAAAAAAAAAAAAAAAAAGGGGGGGCCACATCAGCAGCCACGTCAGCAGGCCCGGTCAGCAGTCCCGGCCAACCGGGGCCTGCCACGTGGCAAGACCGCGTCACTCCGAAAGGAGCCACGTTGGCGATCCGCGTGGGTGCGATCCAACGGCCCAGATCAATCGCGCGATCGAACGGCCCAGATTCAATCAAAAACGAACGGCCCAAATTAAAACGAAATGAACGGCTGAGATCAAAGGGCAAGGGGTTATAAATAGAACCCCCACACCAAACCACAAACCCTAGCCGCCCGCCGCTCGCCGGAGAAGACGAACCAGAGGCCGACCGCCGCCACCCGCCGCCGCACCGGGGAAATTTCCGACCGCCGATCGAGGTAAATTTCATACCCCCGACTCGTTTTTCCCTGCTGATTCCTCCTATGGCCAAATCGATGCCGAAATCCCAGCCAAACGGCCGGAATACGCGGCCGAAGCCCAGCGGCGCCGCCGCGCCCCCTCTCGGTTTTTGCCTCCGACGAGGCCCTTCCCGGCCTCCGTTCGATGCAATTTTTATATCACCGTGATCACCATTCTTTTCTCTGCAGGTTGACCGAAGCCGAATCACCAAAACACGAACCTCGCCGGAGAGCCGCCGTACCCGAGAGCGCCGCCGCCGGTAAGCTCCGTTTTTCCGTGATTTTTTGGCCCCCCGAGGGCCCTAGGGTTGTTTTCTGACAAGGACCAATGCGAGTGTGGCCGAATTCGGCCGAAAACAGCCAACCCGAGGCGACTCGCCGCCGCCAGCGGCGGCGCCGTCGCCGGAGCACGGCGGAGCCGCCGTGCCGGAGTTGCGATTTGGGCCGAAAGAGGCCCTGGGCCTAATTTGGGTTTTTTTTTGGAACACGTGCAGGTACTGTTAGTGTGTTTCAGTTCCCCGGGAAAAATTCAGGGAAAATTAGGGACGGCCTGCAGGAGCACTGTGAATCGTATTCGGATCCCGAAAACAAGTAAGGACCCCTCACCCTATTTCCTATCACGGTATTAAAGTTCAAAATGATAAAACGGTATTTCTTGAATTAACGAATATGTGAAATTGCTTAAGGTGGCTAATGGAGCCCGAGTCTAGTGTGATTGGTGATTTACTGTTATTTGGCCTGTTTACAGCTTTAAATGCAAAATGAGGTTTGATGGGGTCATTTTACAGATTTGGGTGCATATACTACGTTTTTATTAATCATGGGTTGAATGACTGAAAAACTGATACTGTATGTTATCTGTTCGGCATGAATTACTGTTTTGTTTGTTTGTATGTGAATTGATGATGCTGACTGAGGAAAAGGAAAATGAAAGATTGTGTAGACTGATAATTGTATTATGGGGGTCAGCCTGACTAGATATCCTGGGAGATGGTGGACGGACCAGGTCCGTAGGGAACCCTACCGGGATTGTGGTCTCACATGCCGGACGGGGTATGGAGATCTTATGGTTTTGGCGCCCATACCGGACGGGGTATGGAGACGGCCCGTTTCACCCTCATACCGGACGGGGTATTGAGGTTTATGGTTTTGGCGCCCATACCGGACGGGGTATGGGGACGGCCCGTTTCACCCTCATACCGGACGGGGTATTGAGGTTCATGGTTTTGGCGCCCATACCGGACGGGGTATGGGGACGGCCCTGAAAACTGATTATGAATGTTAAAGGTTAACGGGTAGCGGAACCCCTATGGACCCCCACGGATACTAGTAGGCTGGTAAATGAGAAAATGATATGTTGTACAATGATTGAATTACAAGAGGCGTGATAAGTGTTATGTTTTACAGCTCATATTATTCAATGATTATGATAATGTTATTGTTTTTCTTATATTGTTTTCATAAATTCCACCGAGGTAAGTGGATGGTAAAGGTTTTCATGTTAATAAACGAGTTTGTTGTAAATTATGCTCCATTGGTCTTTTTGTGTTTTTCTACCCACCTTTACCTCCGTGACGGTGAGATATCGTGATGTTCTTACTGAGCTAGTGTAGCTCACTCCTTATTTAATCATTTCAGATCACGAAGACATGGTTCCCGAGCCCGTTCCGCAGGAGGACGACGAAGGGGATGCCTAGAGATTCTGTAGTCATACTCATAGTTTTATTTTCGAGTTTCTTTCTTAGTTAGTTTAATCTTTTATATTTTAAGTACGTTTTTGATTTTTCGTGTAAGGGATGTTAACTGAAATTTTGATCTCGCTTCCGCATTTGATATATTTAAATACCCATTTCATTTTAATATTTCCGGGGCCGTTACATCGTAAGCATTTTCTTCATCAAGATTCTACCTGGTCATATAACTGCACTACCAATACCAACGATACAATGAATTGATAAAAAAAATTTAAAAAGTCATCATTTTGGAAACATAAGAATTCATTTCCAAACGACTTCCTTGCGAATTTACAAATCAACCAAATTTCCTTGCCCATTTATTCCTAACAGAGGAAATAAAATTTTGAGAATGGTTCAAATTTCTGATTCATATCGATATTTCCAATCTTTCAACAACTAAGGAATACTTTTGCCACAGAAGGCCAGGGAAGGAGTCAAATTTTTTGAATAGTTAATAAAAATAATATTCACCGCAAAAAAGAAAAGAGGAAAGTATGAAATTTTTACGCTAGTTTCACTAATTTATCCAAATTCAAAAAAAAAATTATTACAAAAAAGAACATCATCCCATAAGAAAACTCGAAACTGCTCAGCTATACACACATGCGGGGTAAAGTAAAAGAAGACACTGACAAATTAGGAAAAGTGCGCTATATTTCTTCCAAACTATCTCCAATTTTTGCTACGAACCAAACAGAAACTTTTGAACAAACATTAAAAAGAGAGAGAAACAAAATTAAACCTGAGGAATTTGAGTAGTTTTGCCACTACCCGTCTCGCCGACAATAATGGTAGTAGCATGAGTTTCAACCAAATAGAGAATAGCTGTTTTATACTTATAAACAGGCAGTCTCTGCCTCTGCTTCTCAATACTGGCATGCCCATATCTGTAAGCCAAAATATACCTGATAAGTCTATATGAACATCCATGGTATGCCCATAATGACTGAGAAGAGATTAACCAATGAGAAGAGAGAATACGTAGAGGAAAAGGAGGTAGCAGAAGGAGAGAGAAAAACGACGCCGCCTTCTTCATCGTCGACGAACCGAGGCTTCTCCGTTCCCGGCCTCCAAAACTGGGACATTTTGTCTAAACCTTGCCGCTGCTCATTCTTCGGTCTCCCAATTTGGATTTATAAACATTTAACTTTACGGAAATAAAAGTTTTATTGAACTAAAAAAAAAAATAGATAATTAAAATATAACAGAATTATTATATCTTAATTTTTTTTGTGAAAAAAAAAATTGCAGAATTAATGAGATGTAAAAAAAACAAATAAAAGTCTATATTTTATATAATATATAATTTTAAAGTTTTTAATCAATTAAAAATTTAAATAGATAAGTATATATATTGTCGAAACATAAAAATTAAAATTTAAAAGTTTAATAAATAATTATTATTAATATTATAATTTTTATTTTATTTTATTTTATTTAATCTTTATATTATTACCTTTGTATATAATTATCATATAGGTCTGTAATGAGTTAATTAAATTTTATCCAAAAAATTTAAGGTAATATTTATTACAACTATGATTATTTTATTTTTTATTTTTATTGATAAAATGTGAATAAAAAATTATTATTTATATTACCGCTTTATTTGTATTTATTTTATTTAAAAATTAAAAAAATGAAAAGTTTAGTTACGGTCTATTTTTGTTTTCCTTTTTATGTATGTAATATATTATATTAAAAAGTTAGTAATAAATTTTAGAAATGATAAAAAAAAAATAATATAATTAGTATGTTTATTTAAATAATATTACATCTTTAAAAAAATATTTATTATAATCTACCTTAGAATACATATCTCAATTTAATTATTCTATTGATCGTCTTCAACATTTATGTGAAACACAAAATTATCAATAATAGATTATCATTAAAATTAAATAATAGAAATACCAACTTCATATTTTAGCCCAAAAAATTAAATAATTCACGTATAACCTCAAACGTGCATTTAATTGGATTATCAAATTTAACAGCTGTATGGTAATTTTTAATCAAAGTTATTCGATTTCTAAAATAACAGAAGAATGAATATTTAAAAAAATGAAAATTGTTGTTGTACCACTTCTCTACAAAGTTTAGATTCAAATAACTTCCTCGTACAAACAGAGCAATAAGATTCAAACATGAAAAAGTAAGGAAATATTCATTGCTGTTTTTAACTCATTTGGATTGCTAAAACAAAATCAGTTCATTTCTTTCAAATTTTGGTATGTCGTACATGGCTTAAAACTACAAATTCAATTGGATTACCAAATTTGATTCCATTTACTGACTGGACCTAACTAGTGTTTCTAGTGCCAACCATCCATGTCCCATAAAGATTCAAAACTAAAATTGCACAGAAAATAGATTCACTTGCTCATATAACAGGCGAATAAAATTTAAATTACTGTCAAATCACAATATTCTACAAGTCATATTTATAGAACATCCTTACAGGCTGAGCACTAGGATACAAAATATGAAGAAATTCCTTACTAACAACAACTTGGAACTCAAAACCCTAATCCCTATAAAATCATTTAGAAACGTCTGTGGCGGATTCATTGGCTACTTTAAGTCCATAATAAATCTAGAAACTCGGCATAAACTTGTAAATCAAAACGGAAGAAATCCATTACATTTTTATGTCTAATTACTTTTTTTTTTTCCAGATACAGGCTAACTTGTCCAAATATTTGACCTTCTAGGAAAACTACCTGTAGCCTCTACCCCTTCCACGTCCACCCCAGCCTCTGCCCCTGCCTCTTATGCCGCTCCTCCCGCCACGAGAGATACCTTCTAGTGCCTTCGTGACAAGCTGATTTTGCAAACCACCACCAGCACCACGGCCTTTTTTCATTCCTACATTATTTGAAACATTGGCAGCACCAGGCCGTTTCCCTCTGCATGGAAATTATTATGAGAATCGGCAAGAATTCACTGGAAGTTAAGCATTACATTCCAATTTAAATCTCTTTGCATAGCAAAAACCCTCTCCCTCCCAAGGAAAAAGTTAAAGGAAATAACGAAATGATTAAAAAGCATAATATGAATAAACTATGTCTGATGACAAAGGAGAAAAACTTTGAGATCAGGCATATATCTCATACCCTGTTGCCGTTGCAGCAGATGGCAAAGATGGTCTTATAGCTTCTTTCCAAGAAAGATTGATAGTACTGTCTCCAATAAAAGCTGGTGTTTTTGAATGTAGTGGCTGAATTATTACAAAATAGTTAGTTCTAACTGTTCATGCACACATTCCACATAAAGCTGTCGCAAAAGTTTCACTGCCATTGTTCACCTTTGTCATTGCCAAAATGTTATTACACGTTCTCAACCCAGTTGTAGTATTCTGCTTTTGAGTTTTCTGCAATAAAAAGAAGAACTATGTCTCAGAGATGCAGACAACAAAAGAAAGTCCTCAAGATACCAGGAATATCCAGAGAAATAAACTTACAATACTCTCCTTAGCTTCATCAGACGTAGCAGCTGCCATTGCTTTGTTGTGCTCAGCCATTCCCTGAGTTAATTTCTTCATTGTAGCTCTTGTTAGGTCTTCAACATTGCTCAATCTGGATCGTCAATGACATTAATAAATTAATTAATTAAAGATGCATCAATAGAAAATATCCTGACCCGTAGAAAAAGCATAGCAATATTATTAAATAAATTTTCATAGATAAAATGTTACATAAAAATGAAATATCATCAAAAACAGATGTAGTAAAGTCAAAACAAGGGAGCATTGCAATGGACTCTATTACAAACACATCATACTGATGAATGTGGAAAAATGATTTTTTTTTTAAGATAATTTCATTTAATTAAATAAAAACAAAATAATGAATATTATGCTTATTATTGAGTACTAGGACCCTGTAGATACATATTTTTATGAACAATAAAACGAAAGATACAATTAATTGCACATGTGGGTATTTTACTAATACACCATTTACTCTCATTACACTTAATATACATTTCCCAACATTCCTCCTCAAGATAGTGAATAGATATTGTCCATTCTTAGCTTGGTAATAACTATCTGAAATCCAGAATTATTTAAATCCTTAGTTAATACATAGGCAAACTGTGAGGCGGTAGACATGTATGGTGTACATATCAAACCACTATCTAGTTTTTCCTTGATAAAATGCCTATCAACTTCGATATGCTTGATCTTCTTGTATTGTACTGGATTGTGGGCAATACTGATGGCCATCTACTATCACGGAACCTGTCTCTAGACTGATTTCTATGAAATGAAACTGGATGATGTCATGTTGAATCCCTGCTTGCTTCATTTTGGAAATACAGCAAAATGCACTAGACAACTAGATATGACTGTCAGTTAAGTTAGAAGATTTTATGAATCCTGATCAAAGCATGCATCATATCCACCCATCATAAATCACTTAGTTCAAAAGCCATAGATGATTATCTAATTTTGGATAACAATGAGATGATGCAAAAACTCGTTAAGGGAATTGGAGAGATGTATAATAGAATTCAACCACCTACTCATGCAAAAGAACAGGCAGTAACATATGCTAAGCAAAGCTCCAATTACCATCCAACACTCATTTACTTTGAGACCAACGCTTTTCTTTTCTTGACAGAAACAGTACTATCAGAAAAAGAAAGAGAAAAACATCAGTTGCGGACTAGATATCGTGAAAAAATTCTTTTTTTTTAAGGAAAGAGATCCAGCAAAAAGCAATGAAGAATAGCCGGCCAAAACTTTGAGGCCATGCTCAAGCAGTTATTTTCAAAAATAGAGGAGAAAGTAATGTTATGACATATGGGTCATCTGATGCCCAAGAGAAAAATAACAATACCATTTGCTTAACTTGCACATGAAATGTTAAAGAAAGCATTTCCGAACAGATCAAAACCCTTAGAAAAAAAAACCAGATCGTGACTAAGCCCAAGTATCCAACTGGATTTGACCACCAATACACAAAAGTATTGAAGCATACATGATGCAAAATGGGCTAGCATTAGATTTTCTAAATAGTTTAGAAATTGTAATTATATTAAATATAAAAGTACTAACCAATTTAGGAGCCTATTCTTTTTAGAAGTATTATAATAGTTTTAGTAACTTAAAATTTTTATTCTTGTAAGCATTTTCCTATTTGTATTAGAATTAGTATTCCTAATATTACCAGTATTACTTTCTTATTTTTATTAGGATTAGTATTCCTAATTCTACTCCTTTACTATTTCTTATTCTAATTCTATTTAGGAGAGGTTGCTTAGAACTTATTATAAAAAGCTTGTAATTTTACTTATATAAGCATTCATGTTATTCAATAATATTTTAAAAGTTTCTCAATTTTTTGGTTTTGTCATGCAATCAAACCCTTAAGTATAATACATAAGGTTTCTTATATGTGATGTTTAAAAAACCTTAGCTGTGATATCTAGGTTTTTTTTATCCCCAAATCCCTAATTGGACAAATCAACTCTATTTGTTCTACACCAATCCACTCGTAACATTTCATTAAAAAGATAAGTTATGATATAACAAGTAATATAAAAAAAAATCACAAGTAGAACTTTGCTACAACATCTGTAGAAACTTTATACATCTGAGCATTTCATTCCCATGACAAAAGCTTCTCTAACTGAAAAGACAAGTGAAGAGGACAATCATTCGTGAGCATACCCCAGTGCATAAGTACTCGACATGGTTAACCTTAGAGTATATGGAAATATGCCATTTAGTTATGTCGTTAAATTACTGGAATGTGAAGAAAAAAATTTGGAAGCATACAAGGCTCTCAGTGACTTCTCAAAGTGGATAGATATGTACCATGTGAACCAGGAAAGGTGGACAATGAAAAGGAGGATGATAGAGATGTGAAACAAGAACTTCCAATGATGTATGACAGCATTAACCAATTTACTAAAATGTCCACAAAAACCAAATACACAAAAGTACCTTTCAGTGAAGTCCTTATAGTACTCTGAGAAGTCCTCACCAAGTCTATCTGATGGTTGGCCAGTCACTATTTTGTAACCACACAGACTGTTTGTAGCATTTGGAGCCTATATAAACACAAAGATCAAATGGTTAACATAAACCTCAAACAAGCCTCAACCAGCAAAGGGGGACAGCCATGCCAATCCAAGCAGAGCAACTAGAAGCCCACTATAATGAGAAATGTAAAATCACAAAATTCAGCAACCTTATGGGCTAAGTGGTGAAACGCATACAACAAGCACTCCACGTAAGTAAAGTTCATCTCTTCTCCAGTCTTTCTCCGAGGCATGTATTTCTGAGAGGGAAAAAAAATATTTTAAGAGGCAGTATCTACAAATACATAGTAACTTCAACAGATTAATTACTAAGAAGCTTCCTGACATTCTATTTTCGAAAAGAAAAAATGCTTCCAAAACTGAAGAGATGATCAACAAACCAATGTCAATAGCAAAACAAGTTTTTAAACAACAAAAACTCAAGAGTAAACATTAGATGTCAATCATCATTTAGGGACAGATGAATTAGATATTTCTCATGCCATCACCACATAATGTTCCAGAAAACAAATACCTTTAGCAGCTGAACCATAGAGGGAAGGATCTGGCGAGACTCCTGTGATGTTGTATAAGGTGAAATATCAGCAAGGGCTTTTAACAAATCAAGCTTTCTTTCCTCAGGAAGCTGGCAGGAAGTAACACAGTTAGGATGTATTTATACCAAAGGTTCTTTATGGATGAAAAGGAAAAATAGTCAAGAGAAGTGCCTTCATAAGGAAATGTTGCCAACTGCAACGTATTACATTGCTAATGAAATGTTAAAATCCACAAGCCCATTAAAAATTACAATCAATTTTAGATGTCCGTTGCTGGTGATAGAAAATAATGCATTACCTTGTCAAAAACAGGTATGATGTGTTTGTTCAAGTAGTTAAGGAACTTGCTTCCTGGTGCACCCCTCTACAAAAGTTTAATCAAATGTGAGGAAATTATAAGGTGTCATTACCAAAAGCGGATATCCCAGTCATCAAAGAAAATGCATACCGCAAAAAAGGGAAGAGCCATGTGCAAGCATGATATTAACCTGTCAATATGGTCTGCATCTGAAACCTGCATTTGAAAATTTGTTAGCTACGGCTATTCATCAAAATATAATAAAAGAGCATCAGAATATGAAACAGTCAAAATTTCCCCACAATGTTTTAAGGCAGATTTACGGGACTGAGTAACCCCAGTTAGCTTCATGGGTCAGTACAATGCATGCATTCCCAACTCTGTTGTGGGCATCCACACCTTTCCCCATCCCTTTCCCATACAATTGGAGGCTGTTTATTTTGGATCATAGGTAAATTTCAATATGAATGGAGGTTCTAAAGCCCTCAAATAACAAAACACAAGATCCGATTTTGAACAAAAATTTCTGTCAGCTTCCAAGCTGCTTAAGCTTTCAAAACAACAATGAATGTATTAGAATGGAAGTCCACAATTTACAAAAGTATCTTTTCTTTTATCAAATGGCTTTCCTCTTCCATTTTGCCGCCAACAAGCAGGTAAATTTATGTTTTCAAGAGATGCCTTTACATAGTTCCAAAGCCATCTATTAACACCTAGATTCGCAAGCAAACAAGTGACCAAGATAACATAAATATCCGTTGCACCCGTCTGAAAAATCAAGCTTTTCATAGCTCAGTTGGTTAGAGCACCCGTTTAGTAAGCAGGAGGTCTTGAGTCTGACTCTCAATGAAAGCAAATTGTATTTGCATCATCTAGTTGTTTCTAACCTTCTTTGTTATCTCAGAAAAATAAATAAATATCCGTTGCCTAACAAACATCATTTTCAATTACACAATAATCATGAAATTAGGTTTCAAAAATATTGACACTTCTAATTTGTTCACCAAAGCAACAGACTTTCAATTCAGAATTCCTTTTTGGCAAACATACACAATGAAACAAGCACTTACATTAAATTGTGCATCTAAATCAGCCTGCCCTTCAATAATTCCAATTAGTTCCTTCATGCGTTCTGGAGGAGCTTTCTCCCCAAATATGCTCAAGCTTGTCAGGAAATCCATAAACATTCTAAATTCTGCACCAGTTACATCCGCTAAGCTCTGGAACAAACCTAAACCAAATTAATAATGTATCTTACAGTAGGAAAACAAATTTAAATCTTTAAAAAAGAAAAAAGCTCACAATTTAAGCATAAACTGAACATCAATAAAAAAGAATATTAATGAAAGCTACTGTGGTAAGATCATCATCCTACCTTTTTAATCAAATCAGTTATATGCCTTTCCATCTCCTCTTGAGGCTTTAAGAGCTCAGCTTTAAGAGGAAAAACCTGCCAAATTGTGCAAAATCAGTCCAACCATCATAAAGAGAAGGGAAGTACACAAGAAACTAAACCACCCAAGAAAGCTGAAAACCACATTCATCAACCCTTGCCTGGTGGTTCAGGCCTGAACCTCTTTGTATTACCCCACACTTATCTCCCACTGCTAAAAAACAGCTAGTCAATTATTTATTTATTTATTTGATTAAGAAAATATTACTAGAAATAGAATGTGAGGCACAATGGTATAACACTAGTTATCCTCCCAAAAGAATTAAAAAGATAAGGAGATTAGAAACCGACAATGCTCAATAGTGGATGACTGGCCGAAATCTATAGAAAAAATGACTATCTTTAAAATGCAAATGCACCCTAACTGAAAGAGACACTGAAAATGATAACATTCTTAGAGAGATAAAAATGAGAAACATGACATCTGAAAATCTTATAGTTCCTCTACAGCCAAATCACCCACAATCCAGCAAAATAGCAGTGTGCCACAAACTTAACTTCCTTCTGCCAATGCCAAAGAAGGCAAAACAAAGGAAATCCTGAAGATGAGGCGGAGAAACCTAAGAAACTGCAAAAGTATCAAGTAAACAGGTCCAAATGTCCCCAGCAATATTGCAATGCATAAGAGGTAACCATGTGAACTAGCATCTTTGGAGCACATCAAACACATTCCAAAGGCAAAGCACAATTGGTCAAAGAGCTTGGAGTAAAGCAATAGTATTCAGTCTATTCAGAATTGGAGCTCAAACTCTTTATCCTTATAAGGAACAAGAACATTCTAAAAACACTTCAGAATCAGCTCTCGGCATGATGCCTGGTTGGAAGGTGGACACTCAGCAAACAATTCACCGGATCTATGCTATTGCCAAGTACAAGAATGTCTTGATTCAAGAATCATACCATGGTATTATGAGGGAGGGAAATCTCAATGATCAGAAAATTAGGGAATATGAGGCTCTACTTTTAGCCCTTACTAGGGCCAGAGTTAATGAGACTAGAGACCAACCAGCATGGAGGTTCAATGCTAGAGGGATTTTCCCTATCAGATCTTTCTACAATCACTTGACCAAAAGAGACGCCACGATTACTGGCTTTCCATTCTAGAAATCTAGAAGCTTAACACTCCACCTGGAGTTACTATTTTTTCTTGGGAGGTTGGTAGAGGTTACATTTTAACTTTGTACAAGCTGAGTAAGAGAGCAGGATTTTGGTGAATGTTTTTTTCTTATGCAAAAGGGAGATGAAGTCATGTGAGCATATCCTTTTGTGATGTCATTTTGTGTATAAATTGTGGACCTTGCTTATAGCCTTGTGGGTAGTAATTGGGTGATGGCTACTTCAGTGCGAGAAGAAATTTGGCAACGAAAACGAATCAGTGCTGTGAAGAAGCATGTTAACCTCATTTCCTTTACTACCTTTTGGGCAGTGCAGAAAGAAATGAACAAGAGATGTTTCGAGAGCATGGAAGGTTATTTAGATAGGTTAAAAGATGGATGGTTTGAGACTTTAGGTTTTCTATTATAGGTCTCCTCTCTACTCATTTGAGGACTTTCAGAACCTTATTGACATTTTGATTGATATGCAAACAACATCATACATGGATTTGTATCTCCTTAGTGCTTGTGAATGAATCATACCATCTATTTTTACTTCAAAAAAAAATACATTTTAAAAACACTTATCTTGAGTTCGGTTCAATTTTCAATTCTATGGAATAAAAATAGAAATACAATACAAATGAGATGAAAATAAAAATGAAAATAGCATTGTCATTTCATGTCAATTCCATCTAATTCAAGATAGGTGTTTTTTTAATTTCTCCCTTGCCAAGTAGGAATCCAGAACCTTTACTATAGAATTGAAGATACGACTGGTGTTATTTAATTACGCATCAAACATGTAAATTATTTGTAATTCTACCAAATAATTAAGATGTAGGAACTTAATGGGAACATAATCAACTTGAATTAAGCACAATATTACCAAAGACATCATTATGAATAGAAAGATTATGGGCTAAGAATGCTAAGAAATTGAATGAAATGAGTCTCAGGACCAAATCCTACAATCAAGACCTTAAAAAATGATATAGAATCAAAGAGCTAACCAAAAGAAATAATTTCTACAACTTCATGATCATTAAGAATGTATTCAACGAGCAATGACTCATAGAGTTAATAAACAAAATGATGTTGGAGTGATATGACCCTGGGATAGATGTATAAACACAAAAACTAAGTAGGCAACAAAACATGTCAATCCAAGGATCTTCCAAACAAGAAAGTGTGGACCATCACCAACACTCGATCTGAACAAGGGACAAAGGTGAAGGCCAAAAGTAGCTTTCTAGGGGCTCATGTAAGTAGTAGTAGTGATAATGAAAATACCTAATATAAGTGTACAGTCAATTGTTAAGAATTATTGGAACACCAATCGCCAAACTCAAATATATAATTTGTTTCCTAACAACGATCTTTTTGTAGAAATATACATATATCATCATATAGAGAAAGAGAAGTTCAACATCTGAGGACTAGTCTTCCCAACAGATAAAACTAAAAAGAACAGGAAAAAAAAGAGAAAAAAAAAATTGACAATGCTCAATGAAAGATTACCAACTAATCTCTGTGCAAGATAGAGAAAGAATAATATCCAAAATGTATATACACCTTAGCCCCAAAGAGATGCCAAAAAAGGACAAAATTACAACGAAGCAAAAATAGAGAGAAATAATCGCTAAACTTAGTGTTCCTCTCAAATCATATCACCCACAACCCAGCAAAAAAGAGCCAGTGTCCTTAGCTGTTTCCTCTTGCCAACACCATGGAAAGCAGAAGAAAGAAACCACTAAAAGATGAGATTTTGAGTTCAATTCTTCTAGATAGCACTCTTGAAGTAAATTCTTCAATATACCAAGACGATGTAAGGGATTACAAAGCCTTTACGATTCCACACAAAGGGGACTGTCTCAAGCAAACCTCAGGATACCCCTTCCCATCCAAACCCAAAAAAAAAACCATCAAGTAATGGGCAGAATTTTGTGTCATTTCTGATAACACAAGGACATAGTGTAGGTTTTCTACATTTTTTATACAATTCAATATTTGCATTTGAATTGTCTTTCCAGTTCTTGTCTACTTTAAGGGCTTCTTGTTCTTGTTCCTATACTTCTTCCTCTTCAGAGGTAAGGAAGATATAAGGACAAAGTGTAGGTTTTCTATATTGTAGGAAAGAAAATGAAAATTATAAAAAGACGATGTCATTATATAAGATAGTCTTCCAACCTTATCTCTTATGAAGCTTAGAACTTTCTCACGAATGACTTCGTCAGCACTTGGTTCATCAACACTCCCGACATGCTTAAACAAGGCTGTCAAAGATGCTGCATCAACAATAAGATGATGTTACCAAGGGATAGAAATCATCAGAATTGTCCACAGGCCTATAAATGTACTAGAATAGAACGATCATGAATTACTCCAAATATTTTAAATATCTTAATCCACAAATCAATGGTGATGGAATCAAATTTGTAGTTTGTCAAAGTACTACTTCTTTGTTAATTACTACTACTATGCACCATCATGGTACAAGGCTGAATTTAATACGTACTTGTTAATAAAATTAAATTCGTTAAATATGTGCTACTTCACATTACAACCGCTTTATACTTTTTATTTCGAAAAAAAAAAAAATGTGTTACTTCACATTATGTGCTCTTCATCACTATATATCGTCCAGAAAAGAGAATAAGATTTTATAAGGCCCAAGCTCATCAAAAAACTAGGTTGCCCCTATTCTCTTCTTTGGATTGCCAAGAAATCCATCTCTAAAACTTCAGTTGATCCTGGATGAGTCAATGATCCTAATTTGCAAAAGTCAACCAGCATATACAGACTTCTAGTTAAATTTTACGTAGAAACTACATTTTCTTAATATAACACTGGATTAATTTTGCAATTAGCAACCTTGTTTTGAACAACTGATTGATATTGATCAACCTAATAAAGGATTACTATGCTTAATTGAGGAATTAAATACAATGATGAAGCCAATACCCTTCCAGATTTTGAACAGTGGCATCAACTTTTCAATTGAGTGAATAACATACTAGTCCTGAGAATTTAGTAATTGTTCAATTTGGTCTCAAGCAACTTAATGGTGGCAGTTTAGGGATTAAATATTGCAACAAACGCAATATTAATGACGAACGGTATATTAGAAGAAATCAGAGATTCTAAAACCTAGCCACTCGCTATTTCGTTGAGTAGAAATTGGGTTCACCCGTGTGGACTTTTTATTGTTTACTTAAAAATGAAAAGAAATGTTACTAAAGATGGTGGTTCTGTTTTTCTGGTACGAAACTAAAAAAATACACTCTCATAAAAATTTCAAGCATCAAAATAAATTTTTAAAGAGGGGTTTAAAAAAATTTTAACAGGAGCTATCAGATTTAGTCTTATTGCTTTCAAATACTTCAAGAGACCAAAAAGAGAAAGAGAGAGTGCATAATTGGAAATTTTAA
>NW_019014685.1:381129-394404 GCF_000150535.2 Carica papaya
CAAATTAAGTTGTAAGGTTTATAAATATTTAGTTATTTTATTCTTCCCTAAATATATATCTTTTAAAAAAATCTGTATCCTTTATTTTTTTTCCTTTATATTTTCTAATTGCAATATTTTCACAGCAGCTTCAATTAATTATTGCTATTAAATAATAAATAAATCAATTGTTTATTTTTTAACACGATTCTTTGTGTATAAACTTATTAAGTTAAAAAATTAAATCATGCATAAACTTACTTTATGCAAAGCTTTAATAGTATTCCAAGTAGTAATAAATGGAATTGATTAGTCAAATATTTAAACCGATATAAAAAACATTTAATCAATTATTACTATTTTTTTATATGAAAAATATATGTTTGAATTTTATAATATTTTAAATTCTATTTATCCATCTCTATTGATTGGTATGAAAAAGAAAAAAAAAAAAAACCCCCCATGTATTCCCTCCGGTTTACTACACCCTCCTTTGCCACCACAACGCGCACTGGGAGAAGAGCAGCTCACCACCAGCACCTGCAAGTCAAAGCCATGAGAGCCGTAGTTCAAAGAGTTTCCTCTGCCAGCGTCGAGGTCCGTATGCATATACGCATATAACACTGCATCTTGTGTTTCTTGCCTTTTCTTATTGTACGCACCGTTTGGCGAAACCTTGCAGGTGGACGGCCGTATTGTATCGGAGATCGGACCGGGCCTTCTCGTCCTCGTCGGCCTCCATGAGTCCGATACCGACTCCGATGCCGATTACATGTAATCTTCTTTTTGTCGCAAATAATCCCTGCTATATTGAAGAAAAATTCTCTTATTTTTTAACTTTTCTGTAATTGATCATTTGCGGCAAAACATGAAAATTCTCTTCTATTAACTTTTCTATAATTGATTATTTGTTGCAAAAGATGAAGTGATAGAAATGAAATTGTCAGCAGATGTCGTAAGGTTCTTAACATGAGGTTATTCCCCAATGAAAGGACGGGTAAAGGATGGGACCAGAACGTAATTTACTTCTCTCTCTCTCTCTCTCTCTCTCTAGGTTTTCCTTTTCCTTTTGGTTATCTTTTTCTTTTTTATTTCGATTTAATTATTTTAGACATTGTTGGGGTTTAATTAGAATTAAGTGAGATTTTATTTGTTTCGCAGGTTGTGCAGAGAAATTATGGAGTTCTACTAGGTATAGCTTAACATTTTGGTTTTAGCTAATCAATAATTTCTGTTGAAGTTTTATCGTTGCCTGAGCATTTCAGTGTTCTTTTTAAGAGGGAATGCAATTAAATTTGGGTTTCATTTCATAAATTGGTGGATGTGCTTCGGAGTTTCTCTCTCTGGTAGTGTTGATTGCTATCAAGCTAAATTTTGCTTTTATGGAGAGCTCTTTAATTTATCGAAAATGTTGGAATGAGAAGAAAATATGTTCTAATGCTGTATGTGAATGACAGTGAGTCAGTTTACATTGTATGGATTCTTGAAGGGTAACAAGCCTGATTTTCATGTGGCGATGGCGCCCCAGAAGGCAAAGACATTTTACGCCTCTTTAGTTGAAAAGTTCCAGAGATCGTACAGCTCAGAAGCTGTGAAAGGTATTTCTATTCTCTGTTGTTGTTTGGCTAATATTACAGTGTCAATGTCTAGTAGATAGGAGCAGACCAGGTTGAAGTGTTTTGCATGATACAGTGAAAACTAGAATGATTCTTGGAGGGAAAATGGCTGTTGAGGTAGATTTTGCATCTTTTGGTTGATCATGCTAGTTGTTTGTAATGATTGTTTTTATGCTTTTCAGTTCATTTATGTTTTGTTTTTCTATAATGAGGTGGTGGATGATCTATTATATTGAAAGAGGGAGGGAGTCTTGTACAAGGTAGACATGGAGAAGACATGATCATGTTAGTTGGGGTTTTGTGGATTACGTGTTGAGGATGGGTATCCGGGATTAGTGGAGAAAGTGAATTAATTCCTATGGTACTACAACTCCTTTTGCAGTTATAGTGAATGGGGGTCCATCACTTTTTTTTAAGTCTTCTAGAGGTAGATAGGGTGATCGGTTATTGTCTTCACTCTTCGGAGTCGTTGATGGAAGTGTTAAGTATGCTGTTATTGAGAGCGAGGGAGTTGGAATTATTTACAGGTTTAAAAGTAGGCAGAGATGATCACATCTCCAATGATCCACTGATCCTCACTACACTACCTCCTTTTAAGATCCTTGCAGATCAGTAATGCCCTACTACCTTCCTCCTTGCCATGGACCCTAAAGTTGCAAAAGATAGAAACAGTCTCTCTTAAACAATTAAACAGTTTCAGAGGTTGATTTTCCCGGATAACAAGAATATAATAACTAGCCACTCGCATTGCTGGAAGGTCCTACCACTCTAGTTAGCTTTTCCCATAAACTGGCAATCATATTGTTATGCATGAACTCAACTTTTGTCTCTGGAGACAACTGACATCACCTTCTGATTTTTTGAGGGACACTTTGGTAACTGTTGCCTTACCTGAATTATTAACCGTAGTCACATTGTAAGATATAATAATGTTAGTCATCAGAAGTATTGAAGGAAACGCGGCATCACCTCATTGGAAGTTCTTCTTCGTGAATCATAATTAACCAAATATTCCAATCTCTTGAGCTCCTTAGTCCTCCATTTTCTGTCCTTTCAAAGATAGAGAATTTGAATGCTACCATGTTCGCGAACTTGGACTAATTTTCAGTCAATCCAAACAAGTCCATGACCTGATTTTTTTTCATGAGAAGTAAAAGTTAAATATTATTAATAGATACCAAAGAAGTGCAAGCCTGATACAAAATAAGTACATGCCTATCCAAATATCAATAAGTCCCAAAATCCTCGCAAGTATAATGAGGATGACTCTTGATAAGAAAGCCTAGGATTTGGAACTATAAATTTTAAATTTGTCAAAAGTAGACTCTATGTTCTTTAAGCCTTAAATGTTTTGTTTCTTTGCTTTCAATGACCCAAAAGGTAGCCAAGAGGGTAGACCTAAGCTTTCACTGAAACATTTTATCTCTTGGGATGCCTCTCCATGCCGAGAGCTCCTCTTTAACTAATCTGGCCACCATCCAAATGAGCCCCAGTAGACTATAAGCCATAGACCAAAGTTGATAACAGAAAAGACACTAAAGAAGAATAGCACCCATTTTCCTGAATTTTTCGCCTTTGGATCAGGTCTCTATTGTTAAAATGCATTCCTTTACCACTTCTTATGCAAAAAAGGCACCCTGGGTGAGGCATTGATCTTCTAACTCTGCTTTGACACAACTTCTTGCTAGCTCTCTCATTTTTATCCAAAGTGTAGGTAATGGGATTTTACAGAGAAACCCCTTTGGGCTTTGGCTTCCAGAATGGTTCATCCAAAGCCTTATTATATTTTTCACAATGTGAAAGAAGGTAAAATAATTTAATATAATCATTGACCTCCCAGTTGTTGATGTTCCTCATTAGATCAGCTACTCAGTCACCATTATTAAGGGATCCCAAAAAAGACTCTGCCACAGTAGATTCTTTATTACGGGGAACAGAATATATTGTAGGAAACTGTTGCTCGAGTGTCCCGCCTTCATTCCTTTCTTTCAGCCAGAAACTCACCCTTTGACTGCTTTACATCTGACGCAACTTCAAAACTGCCCATGCAAATGTTCTTCCAGATCCCTGCATGATGTGACTGACTAGATCTTTGAAACCACAATATCAAACGAGCACCATTCTAAATTTTACCAAATGTGGTGGATTTTGAAATATGTTTTTCATGTGAAGGAATTCTGTTTACATATTCTTCCATCGAATTAAGTGTGTATTTATAAAGACTGTAAAATTAAGGTTTTCAAGTGAAATATGCAAAAATAATTTGTTTGTTCCAAACATTCCGTAAGTTTGAATTGAAAATGCACCTCCAGATATTTGAGATGGGAGTGAAGGTGGATTCAACATTAAACTTGTTATATAATATTGTAATTTTGCAGTTTTATAGAGATTGGAAATGAATTTTTTTAAAGGGTGGAAGATTCAAATTAGTTATGTCATTATGTGAAGGAATAAGCTAAATATTGAATGAAACTTGAGCAAAATGGATGGAAAGAATTCTATAAAATATTACGTGATAAGATGTGGACAAATGGATTGGTAAAATCTTCTGTCTGTGCTCTTATTTCTGATTATGTGCTACTTATATGTTTTATTCTCTTTACAGATGGTGTATTTGGAGCAATGATGAAGGTACAAATACCTCACCCAGGTGCCATCTCAGCTTTTTCATTCTGGTATTTTTTTGTCAATAACTTGTATGTTTCAAATGGTATGAAGGTCAATCTGGTTAACGATGGGCCAGTCACAATGCAGCTTGACTCATCCCAAACATCAAACTAAAGTAAGCTTTGCTGGGCTGAATGAGCTTATCAACCATCTTGAATACTAGATCAGTTTTACATTCCTAAAACAATAGAAGAATGACATGTTGATGGGTTATTTTATGGTGACTTGCAGGCTGTTTGGCTTAATGTAGACACGACCTCAAATTGAGAAACTTGGGGATTGTGTTTGGATATAAGTGATTATTGCCAATGAAAAAAACAGGTAGTTAAGTAAACCTATTAAGAGAAGTATTCACTTAAATTACTCGACAGAGCTAAGGTAGAGGTGTCTTTTTTGGTTTGAAATACTAAACCTGCCCTTGTATTTTTTAAAGTTGGTCGAATTGGCCCATAGACAATTCTGTGTTCAATTGGATCTGAAATCAGCCTTTTGTTGATGAAAGAGTGGATAGCCTTATTCATTACTAACTTTCGTTAGCTTGTGCAGACATTGGCGTGGCAAGTCACATGAAAATTTTTATACATGTGGAAATTCATGTGATATTATGGTATTAAGATCATTTTATTTTTTTAACTTTTTAATAATGATATTCTTTAATTATTCCATAAATTTGAAACATGAAAAGCCCTAATCCTAATAAACCAACACGTCTTACCCCCTTCCTTTCATGCAAGACCTACCTTAACCATCCAATCCTTTTTCTCCTTTACTGCCGTTGGGCTTCTCATCTCCTGAGAAAGTCTCCTTATTTGCTTCGTCAAACTTTAATTTTTTCCCCCAAACTTTGATCTTCCTTTCGCCTAAGACAGCATTTCTAGAAGCTTCTTGCTGTGCAACAAGAGATGAGACCGATTGAGATTTGAGGCGCAGTACTCTAATCATTCGAGATAGAATTAAAGAGGTTTTTGTCCTTACCCTTTCCACTCTGAACCTCTTGTCCTATATCCTTTTTGGTGCTTCCAAATTGTTGCCGCACGTTGCTCCTCTTCCTAGATATACTAGAGGATGAACTTTCACTTGCTATTTGCCCTTCTCGGTGTGCTCTTTGTCTCGTATAGGGAGGTTGCTCATTCTTTCCTCTTAAGTTCGTTTAGCATTCCTTGATTAGAATTGATCAAGCCCTCTCAAATTTGTTAGATGACGCTTAAGCAAAAGTGATTGATTGTTTTTTTTTTTTCCTCAACTTCAACAAGATTATTATACTCTTATTGAGATACTATTTGACAATAAGATTGGTTCCTTACCCTAGAACTTGGTTAATTATCTTTTGGGTTTTCTGAACTTCTTGTTTTATTATTTTGCAAGTATTCTCCTTGATTAGTGTACAGAGTGTGGACTTCTCTTTGTCATCATATATGTTTTTGCGTTTCCAATAAGCAATACTAATTGAGTCATATCTTGAAATTGGAGTTGACCAGTAGCAAATGACATAGCTCATGACTTGATAGATAGACCGAAAAGCTGAATGTAATAAATGAGCTGAATGTAATAAATGAAATTAGCGATAACTTATTAGACATGCATTGATCAGTGACGTAAGATGATAGTTTTAGTTAGAGAAGTTGGCTAGTTATGGATGATGTCGTTAATGATCTAATTGATGAACAAAGAAATTGATAGATGATCAGGTTGATAGAGCTTTCTTGAGAAGAGATACCTATTAAGATGAACAAGTAATTTCGGGTTTCAAAAGGGCTACTTCTAAGTTCAATCAGTATTATAGTATATGAGAGAGTAGGACAAACTAATATATTCATAGTGTAAAGAATATTTATTTCCATGTTTTAAAATTTATAAGGTGTTGATATCTATTAGTTTTTTATAGCTCCATTATAATATTTGCCTAGAGTTAGTGGATTTATTTAGTGACTTGAATAGCGAGTCTGAAGTAATTGTGAATTTGTAAATTTGAAGTAATTGATGTTTGTAACCACTAACAATTGCAAACCCCATACGCCATTGAGTGATTAGTGTGTGCTCTTTGTTCTACAATATCAAGTGTTAGCATAGTAATTGCAAGTTCCTTGTTATCTTAAGATTAAATTTCTGCTGTATGGGTTCTTGGGTTTGCCATCTGTTGTCACCCATTGTCCATCTGTACAATTTTCTGATATGTCAAAAATAAATAAATTTTAATGAAAGCTCCCCTTTCATTGAGCTTCTTTCTTTTATAAAGATAAACATATTGAAAGAAATATTAGATGCTATACCCTTCATTTTAGCCCATGTTTTTCCATTGACTCATTCAGTAAGATAAGCATATTGGACGAATATTGTATATCATATCCACAGAACTATCAAGGAATGAATTGACAGACGACTAGGAAAAGTGGAAAGATGGAACCTAATGAATTTAAGGAGACAGTCATGCTTTACAAGAACTATGCAGCACTTCAACAACCACCATCAATAATTGACCAGTGTCATTTGTGACGTAAACTTAAAAATAATAATCCTATTAGTTCTACATTTATGTCTATTAACGAATCACAAATCAAGTTTGACTGCACTTCTCATTTCTCCTAGTATCATAACCTCATCTTCTGCAAACGCATTCCAAAAGGAAAAGTTGGATCGGACACTGAAGCTGCTGCTAGATTGTAATTGGGTGCTGCCAACTATCATTTGCATCCTTACCAGACCAATATTGGCAAAATCACATTTTGTCAGTAGTAAAATGAGAAGCATGCCAGATGACTGCAGATTAACTACATTATTTCAACAGTTGGAACTAAATTTTCAACAGCGGTCGTCATTAATTGAAAGTTGAAATACAAAAATATAGCACATTAAACTTCCTTGAACGAAATATGGAAAAAGAGCTGCACTAGTTACAGAGGATATACCCCTTTACTGACCAAAAAAAAGAAAGAAAAAATAAATTTTCTGGGTATGGCTGGAGGCACGTAATTCATTAGTGGATTGAATGAATCCCCACGAAGCTCTATACTCCAATTGAGCAACTATTCTACGACCAAAACTTAGAAGAAGTCGAATAAGCATCGGCAGGCAGCTATATGTCTCCCCAATTAGCAATATCAATATTAAGGTCTAGGAACATGATCACAAGATTACATCCGACCACTGTGTCCAGTTGATAAAAGATTCGTATGTAATATCCATATAGTAGCCCTAGTTAAAATCATCCAATGATGAAAGTTTCATTGAGAAAAAAGGTCTATACAGGTTGGATTACAGTTGGATGCTTGTGCAAAGTCTGCCAAATTTCTGTCCTGAACAACTAAAGCAGTGAAAAAGTATCCATATGAATGCTTCTATTTACCTGTAATGCAACCCTGAAATAGATTAACTCTGATGCAATTTTTTTCTGGGCTTTTCTGAAATTATTGACCGGATAGTTGCTGCAGTAAATACTGCTTCCTTTCCCAGTGGAGAAATTTCCATGTTCCTGCATAGAACTTCTTGAGACAAAATAGTTTTCTTTCTCGTATAAATCTAGATACAATTTCAAGGAGTACTAACATCAAAGCAGCATACGACTCAGCTTCTTATAAATGATGCAGCGTATGGAAATGGAATTTAAGATGCATCTAAGATGACTAGAAGAAATTCCTACATTGGGAACCAGAGAATGCTTTCAGTTTGACTTGAGTGGCAGGCCAAAATGTTCTGTATCAGTTCTTTGTTCATCTTTGAGTGGGTTATTGACCTTGGTTACAACTCTAATTACATTAAGATATAAGGAAGCCTTACCTATTTGTTCTCCTCAGATTATCCAGAGCGGCAATTACGTGATCACATGTTTCCATAAGAGAACTGCCATCTTCTTGAGGATGAGAGGTACCTTCGACATTTTGCTGAGATGATAATCCCAAGTGGGCCTGAAAGAAAATTATAAATCCAAGAAAAGCATAATAATAAATGGCAGGGGTGATGTTTCACTTCCTCTCTGTTCTAACACATGAATTTTAGTTCTTGTATGTTACAAACCAAATTTTCAAACTCCTAAATTCCCAGCCACATTTTGTTTTCAAAATTGGACCATGAAAGCAGACCTCTATCTCATCTACGACAATCATTGTGGATATATTCTTTGGTCAAATTTGACTCCAGCAAATAAACCATGAGTGTTTGGCAAGGCATGCTATAAAAACTATAGGAACACATTCTTTGCAGTACTAGACTTCAATATCCCGGATCTTAATTCCAGGGGTTCGTTGTTGATTGAATAAACGAATGCAAAAATGAGAATATAGTACAACAAGATAAGCATTCCGGTCTCCTTCACATGTTAATATTCAAAGCAAAAGTAAGATTACAGAAGGTGAATTTTCTATTAAGAAAGTATCTGTATTACCAAAAATATCTTATGTACTCATCTTGATTACTTGAATAGAGTATAATCTATGCAATTAAGAACAAATGGTGTAAGTACTAAAAGAACTTTTATCACAGCAGATATGGAAAATGAGAAGAATTACCAGAAAAGCATGTGCTATAAGTAACTGAACCACATCTGCGCCGATTTTTTTGGAAATGTTTCTTGTGCTTGTGCCATTCGAAAAGCACTTCAAGAAACCACTAAACTTTAAGTCTTCAGCTAAAGTGACATTACCAGACCTCCTGGTGCATACAACTGGCTGCAGTAGCAAACATCATTTTAATTGAAGATATTCGCATGATAATTCCTAATAGACTAGGACAACATAGATGAAAAGTTCATATTCTGCGGTATGCTAAAGTTGCAACAAGTTTTATGATGACATAATAGGTGTCTTACCTTAGCAATGTACTTTGAAAAATATTGCAAAATGATCCCCAGCTTCCATTTAGAATCAGTAAAAACCTGCCAAACCATTCTCGTAAGTACCAAAGAAAATTTTGACTACAATGACACTGCAGCATCATGATCTCTTAAGCAAAGATATGAAACTTGGATTGGTACAAAGTTTGAATATCACTAGGTTTCTAATGGATATACTGGCTTGGTTCTTCAGGAAGCAGAAAATAAAATGATGCACTCAGAAACAAAACACAAGAAAATTTTCCAAAAAACTGAGGAAAATAGTTTTTACAAAGGAAACATGATTAAGTGACATTATATACTCTTATCTTATTGAAAATAAGTTTTCTTTTTTTCTCTTTTTCTAAATACAACAACTTGGAATATTTTTGTCATCTTAATTGTTTTCTACTTTTTTCTTCCAGTTGAAATAGATTCCCAACTCCAAATTAGAGAACTTTGTTAAGAAGTGTTGTGTATTAGTTAGAGTATGGATTAAGTCGGGTAAACGATATATTATTAATATATCCCTTCTATGTAATTTTTGTAATTAATCGTATTTCCTTGTATGGCTACTATTAACTTATATATATAGGGTCCTAATACTCAATAAAATATATGATATTTTAATCTTTCACATGGTATGAGAACTATAAAAACATATCCTAACTTTTTCTAAACTGACCTTTATTACCGAAAGATAAAAAAAAAAACCCTAGACCCATATCCGGCCTTCATAGCTGGCCTCCATTAGCACATGCCGGCCTTCATAGCTGGCCTCCATTAGCACATGCCGGCCTTCACAGCCAGAAAACCACCACTCTGCACTAGAAAACACCCTTTTCCTGCTTGCTTTGCTCTAGCTGCAATTGCTCTGTTTTTCGCACCATGTTTTGCTTTGCTTTTTGCGCTGTTCTGGTCAGTTTCACTCCCTCCTATATCAGAAACCAGAAAAAAAGAATATTTCCTATATCTTCTTTTTTTATTTCCTATTTCTAATAAACAAGCCAAACACTCTCCAAAGACTAAATAGCACTCAGAAACTTCTCTGAAATTTGTCTTTCTGATAATCTTTGATTCCTTGCAGACAACTCCTATGCTTAAAAGAAAATCTGAAGAATAACTGCCATTCTAAGACCAGGAACTTCCAAGCTAAGGAACTAGGAACTATAGATAAAGTCAAACACAATAAACTGCCATGACTGACATGTGACAGGGAACTAGAATAAAAAGACATCAAACTTAATGCAATTACATAATTATTTTCTATACATTACACTAGGCACTTAGCTTCCCTAGTTGTTCTTCTTCCTATGCTGGAAAACTACATAATTGTTTCCTAGACATAACATTGGGCACTTAGCTTCCTTAGTTGTTCTTCTTCTTATGCTGGAAAACCTTATCAAAATTTTTTGACTGATCATCAGGACTGTACCAGCAATGTACATAAAATTTAATATTCAATGCTTAGTGGTGATGCTAATGAACCATTTTTGTGAAAACTACAAGGAGATATAAAGTTATGCAATGAGGAAAGACAAAGAACTATGCCAAGAAGCCAGAAACAGAGAGGAGGGGAGACAAGAATTCAGAAATTACCTGAAAAAATGGTGAAATCATATGTCTATTGTAAGTTAACTCATCCAAGATTATCTCCAAAAGTGGAGTTCTGGAGACCAAATAACAATGGTTCATTCACTTAAATAATCAAAACACTAAAATACAAGCAAAAAGAATATATATGCAAAGTTCATCATGCAAGGAAGACAACCAACTACCTCATACCATCAGCTCTAGTAGTATAACCTTCTGAGTCAGCTTTCTTCTTTGATACATCAAGCTCCATGATCTAAATGTACAAATCAAAGAAAATCATTCAAAGTGTAACTCCAATAGCAAGATCGACGACAAACTTACCACCACAAGCAACCTCTGCATGGCCAAACAAGTATTTCTCTGTGCCTCAAGTAAACCAATGTCCATAGCAATATGATCATTTCCATATGGGGTTGAAACATAGACTTGATACAGTCCACACATTATGGACAGGCAGTCCTTCATTAGACTTTTGTAATTTATTCTTCTTGAAGCCTGCAAAATATCTAGCAAACAACCTTAAATCTCCCACATCATAGAAGATAACTTCAAAGATACACGAAAGAACAATAAAAGATTTATGACACGACATAGTACTGACCCAATGAGATTTTAATACAAAATACCAACAAAACTCAGAAAAAGGAGAGCCTGTACCAGAAATGTGTTCAGCTCGGACTTCCTTACGAGTTGCCAGTCCCCAGTTTCTGCAAAATAAGAACAAGCCAGTTAGTTCCTCAAAAAATTTAGGATCCAAGGAAAAATAGAAAAAAAGACAAAAAAAAAAGAAGAAGAAATTAGTTTACCTGCATACACACTGTTACGAGGTTTGAAGTCCCCTTCAAGAACATTCACAAGATATTGAAACAATAACATGCCTCCTAAGAACTGCAACAAGGCCACATACAAACCAAACAGCAAAAATGTCAGGTTCCTAATTGAAAAGAAAAAAAGCAAAAGCCCTTAGGCGTGAAGGCAGCAAATCCCCTCTGTGGAGGTAAAGTGCAAGCGGATTTGAAAAAATAAAATTATTGCACTGAGATAGATTCTATCATTACATAAAAGAATTTGAAAAACACGGAAAAAGAAAAAAAAAAGGAAAAAGGAGACAACCCAAACAAACATAGCGTTAGAAAAAAACAATAAAATTGAGCCTCATGATGATCCAAGTATGGCATATTACCATCGGAAGACGATCTAAAGATGAACTACAGGTCTGTTAATGCTTTTAACAGATTGTTCGGTTATTTAATTTTTCCGATGAACAGATATTTGATGATTCATCAAAAGGTATGCGGGGTAAAATGAATCTAAAATGTAAAATTTTTATGTGTAATCATAAAGGAAAGACAACGGGTACTCGAAAGTGAGAGCAGAAAGTTGTAGTTAAATAAATCACAATAAATTCAAATCAGAAGCTGAGGAAAAAACAAACTTCTCTGGTATCTACGACTCTCCGCACATTGTTATGCATGATTAAATGAATTGAAAAATGAAAAAAATGATAATATTTCATCTAAATGTGCGAACTTCTTATTCACAAACTTCAGAGGAAAACATAAGTTTAATGAACTTTCAAGTAATTCTCCAAATCAAAAGGAACTCATTTGGAAAAATGAATGAATTAACCAACCACCAAACTGAAAACTCAGATGGAGAAATGCAAGAACCACTGCAGTTATGTTCTTCTAATAAGATGTGATGCATGTATTCCTCTCAAATTAAAAAATATTCACTTAGACTATATTCCCCTCCAAAAGCTTTGACAAGAAAAACCATACTAATGACCAGACGAAAAAACCAAAATATGGAAATGAATAAGACTCTACATATCATATTGCCTTGATCTGCATGTACCATCAATCTAATGTTGAGACTTCACTACCATGTGCAGATGTAATGACCCAGATCCTTCATTTCATACCAATAATCAGATTTCCTAAATATTATATCTTCTTTTTTCTTTTTTTTTTTCCATATCATATAAATAAGGTCTGAGTGACCAATTTTAAAAACTGAGGAATTGCTGATATGAACTAAACAGGTAGCCACACAAAATAATAAATTGGCATCAGAGTCACTATTACGAATTCAAGACTCCATAATTTAACTGTAATGCAGAACAAACTAACCTTTGTATCTGCCATATGAACTTTTGTTCCATTAGCCGCCTCATTGAGCTCTTCTATCAACCGATGAAAGCACTGAAATTGGCAGAGACAAATTGGAAAAAGAAATAGCACTCAGGAAACAAGAGTAAGATTTGCATAAAAATACAAAGAGAAAATAATGAGAAATGTCATTCATGCAATATTGAAGTAACAGAAATTTAAATATACTTAATAATGCTTTTTCTAAGTTTTTTCTTTTGCATCTATGAAACCAAAAGCCAAAGAAAAATGAAGTATTTATTATTTATATCCAATAGACTACTAGAATTTTTTATCTCAAAAACAGACTACTAGAATTTCACTATTTATATTCATGATATAGTCAGTCTGTTCCTCAACAATATTTAAAATCCCTCAGATGGAAAGACATTTTCATGAAATTGAATATACCTAACACAGCATCTCAACTACAGTGCAGAGTTAGCCAGTCAATAAGAATTTT
>NW_019014685.1:394525-425634 GCF_000150535.2 Carica papaya
TACTTCATCATTTAAACTACATCTACAAACAAGAAAAAAGGTAAAATAACATTGAACATGACAAAAGACTCACAGAGAAGTCAAAGAGTGAATTGGAGTTTTTGCCGGCTGCTTCTCCATCCAAAGCAACATCTGAGTTGAGAGTAAACGGTGACCACTGCTTGCAAATAAAATACAGAGCACAGTATCAACTATCACCAAACTGAAAACTCACAAACAACAAAACACAGAAGATATTAATATTCTCACCTCATCCACTACTTCTAATTTGCCTGCCTCACTACTAGGCGTGTTTGATATAAAGACTCGAGGAAAACGCTGCATTTGGGGAAAAAGAAACGAAATTAGAAAAGGAAAAGCAAGCTTACAGAAAAAAGAAAAAAAAACTAACAAACAAAAACAAACTGTATCTAGGACTGTAATAAGAAGTGAATACCACATCTAACTCGTTCAGAAGCAGAAAACTTGTCGTCATCAACTCCAAAGATTTACCATTTCTCAGTATCTGGAAGACCGCTCCATACATTTTGCTTCACGCGTATCAGAAGGCAATAAATCATGCAATTATTCAAGCAAATCAAGAAAACTTAAACGACAATCAAGCTGTAATCTATAAAAGTTGCAAATAATCATGCAAAGTGAGAGAGTATTACTTGGTTGGAGATGTTCCATTTTCAGGTAAAATTGAAGCAGCACGAACAGCTTCAAGATATGCAATCCCTGCGCTTCAATCACAGTAACAATAAACATTCCAAAATAAAAAAAAAAACATAACCACAGGAATCAGCTGAGTTTTAGAAAGACGCGGCAAAATCATATAAACAGGAAAAGAATGCAACAAGCAGCAAACAACTTTGCTTCCGAAGGTTTCTCGAAGAACAAACAGAGGTGAAGAATGCAAGGAAAAGAATTAAGAAAAAAAAAACGCACTATCATCATTGGCGTCTCGAGTGTATTTAGAATCAGTGGCGTCGAGAATCGCCAATGTGTTCTCTTCTATAACTCCTCTATTCACTGTCCTACTACTACTACTACTACCGATGATCGTCTTCTCCATTTTCTCACTATATTTCTCGTTCCTCCGATTGTGAAAACCCTAATTGCTCCTCTTCTAGAATAATGGTGAAGAAAAACGAAGGCCAATCTGGAGATTAGAAAGACATTCCCGCCTAAACTTCTGTTTACTTGAACCCGGTCACTATTTTCAAGAACGGAGTCATCAGAGTAAACTCCTAATTGGCCGGATAGAGTACGCTTGGAGAATTTGGAGGGGGCTGAGACAGAAATTAAAAAGTTATATATATATATATATGTACGTATCTCTGGCCAAATTTCTAATTCTGCTTTTTTTAAAAAAAAAAAATTAAAAATATAAACAAATACAAAAAAAAACAAAAAACAAATGATTTTAGTTAAAAATATAATTTATTTTAGTTTTTGATAAAGAATAAAATTAAATTAAATAAAGTTCAAAAATTACGAAAAAGTCAACCCACTTTACAAAATTTACTTGCTGTAAATTTTAAATTCCATAATTTGGATCCATTTTTTTTTTTTTGTAAATATGAAATGAATTTTAATGTAGGATAAATTAACGGAAAAATAAGTTTTTTTAAAAAAAAAATGAAGTTCAATAATTACAAAAAATTAGCTAAAATTTCTTTAAAATATAAAATAAATCTTAATATATATTATTTTTCCTTAAAGAAATAAACGTAGTTGGTAGAAAAATGTCGGTTTATAACATATGGTTTCATTTAGTTGGAGTTTAGAAATTAAGAAAAATTAGTTTAATTTTATATAATAAAATTACATAGAGTTTTAAATTGTATAAATTTAAAATAAAGTAATATAGCATGAATATATAGGAAAAAAAACTTGAGATTAATTAATAAGCCAACCCCCCAACTTACCACAACTCACCTCGTCCCCATTCAAACACCCACCCCCTAAACAATTGGAATGCCAGGGCCAAAAAACACAACTAGAATTTGTTAGATTAACTAAGGAAACCAATAAAAGTTTATTTTGTTGCGAAAATTATATTATTCTTGTTTTCGCATACAATACTCTAATTAATCATCGCCAAAAAATATTTAGAAAATTAATATAAGAGCTTTAAGTAAGTCAAATATTGAAATTTGAGTAGATAAAGTTATAACGAGAATCCTTAAGTGCTTCAAGATAATTTCAATGTTGAAAATTATTTTTTTTTTTAAAAAAAATTATATTATGAATAATGCTCTAACTGTTATTTTATAAGAATATGTCATTTCATTTAGTTAATTTAACTCTACTTCTTTAAATAGATAATTTTAGATTTCTAAAACTAATAAATTTATATAAAAAATAAAATCTAAATAAATAAATAAAAGATTACCAGACATATACTTTATAACTTCTACATTGACATAATATATATTCCTATAAGTAAATATCTAATAGAAAAATTTTCACGAAATTAATTATTGATTCTAAGATTATCTTGAAGTATTTAAGAATTCTCATTATAACTTTATATTTTCAATTTTCAAATTATAAGAAAACTAGTACTCAACAAGTAAATTATAATATATTGATCTTGAAATATCTTAATATAATACTAACTTTACTTAAAACTTTTATATCTAAAACTTTGTTGAATATTGTAGATAATTCTTCTACCACTATGTTAAAGAGAAAATTTAATATATAATCATCTTATTTTATTTATTTTCTTATTGATAAACTCTCTTAAAGAGATTTATTCATCAACAGTAATAAAGAAATAATGAAAACATAATGTTACGCTGAAAATATTTATTTTAGACCAAAATACATTTTGCCTAGCATATAATATAAGAAGTTCCTAATTAAAGAATTTTAAACTTTCTCAGAACGTATCTTAAAGATTAATCTTCGGTTTCTCTAAATATGATTGACTAATTTAATTTGCAATAAATACACAATTCAATAATTGTCTGATGACAATAAAGACAAATTGTCTTTCAAAGTATTAATTTTTAATGCATATACATATTTCTATGTTGTAGAATAAAAACATCACCAGTTTTTAAAATCGAAAGATCATGATTAATTAAATATTGTTTGAAAATATATTCGGTTGTTTAGTTCTTGCCTTTTATGGATGGAACCCTTACTATAAATTTCATTTCTATTTGATCAAACTTCGAAATATTATTTGAAGATATTTTTCTGAAAAATGAATATGTTTAACTTGTATTAAAATTTCAAAGTAATGTAACTTTGCAACCAACATTTCAACAATGAATGCATATAGACCCACCCTAACTAAATCATCTCCAAGACCTATAAATTATAACTAAATTAATCACACAAACCCAATTAAAAATCATTTGAATAGACCCCTCTTCCACACCCAACTGGCATTAAACAATGGGCAGACAATCCCACACACTTCACGAGGAGATCACTCTTCTCTTAGACATTTTATCAAACACTTGGAAGACAAACTCTTCTTGGTTCTTGTTCATGCACAAATAAGATCACTAAAATTACCCATTCATGAAATCAGAGAACCCAAAATGAGTAAATGGAAAATGAAGGAAAAGAATCAAGATTTTACACTAATTAAACTTCTAATAACAATCACAAATTTGGAGGAAAAAGAAAAAACCCACTTCAGAAAGAGCTTCTGGTCATCAGAATTGTAAGTGGTAAAAGACGACCCTCCACAAATTTGTATAGGTTTAAGGACAAAAAGTATTTGATCTTGCACGGTTTTCAATTTGGTTCTTGATTAACTTTTTTAGTATTGCAATTAAATTCTTAATTTTATTTTTCTATCAATCATTCAGTTAATATATATATATATATATAGATAAATATTGAAATGAACAGATTTTTGAGCACGTAATCACTATGTGACCAATCATAGAATTAAATTTTGATAAATTATTTTTTAACAGCTAAATTGATATTCAATCAATTTTAGAAAAAAGAAAGAAAGGGGAGAGACATTAATTGTAGTAATTGAAAGTTATATAAACAAATCAAAAAGGAAGTTAAAGTTCAAAAAGCTTATCTGCCAGACGGACAGACACGTATACATATATATATATATATATATAAACAAAATATATATCAAATATTAACTACGTCTGTGTATAACTGCGTACATATAATCAATAACGTAGGCTGTCAGTCACATTTTTCCAACTCATTTCCTCGTTTTGGCAAACCAATTAACATGAGGAAAGATTGCCGTAGACATTCTCCACCAACACTCCATCCTCCTCATCTTCTTCATCTTCATCTTCTTCTTGTTTTGTTTCTGTGTTTTTCAAATTTGATTAACAAAGCTGAAGGTGGGAAAGAGCACAGAGCATCTAACAAAACTACTATTTCATCACTTCTTGTGTTCGGAGACTCCACAGTTGATCCAGGAAACAATAACTTCATTGGCACAATTTTCAGAAGTGATTTCCCGCCTTATGGGAAAGATTTCAAAGACCAAATCCCTACAGGAAGATTCTCTAATGGCCGCCTTGGCACTGATTTTCTTGGTAACGATTTCATTATATTTAACTTTGTTTTTTTTTTCTTTTTCACATTTACATAATTGATCTAGAATCATGTTGAACAATGAGTTTGACTAATTTGTTGGTTTAATTTTCTGGGTATGCATGCAGCTTCATTTGTAGGTATTAAGGAGTATATTCCTCCATATTTGGATCCAACTCTTAGCACTGAAGACCTGTTGAGTGGCGTTAGTTTTGCCTCCGCCGGCTCTGGATTTGACCCTCTTACACCAACAATTAGTGTACGCATATACACCCATCTCTTTCTACTTATTTAATTGTACGATTAATATAGCATTAATCAGGGTTTCCAATCTCATTTGCAGTTAATTTAAGAAGTGGGTATTGGTGTCTGAGTGATGAATTTTAATGGGTTTTAGTCCTTTTTTAATATACTTACATTATGTTATACTATTATAATGTAGAATGTGCTTGACATACCCAGTCAGCTGGAGTACTTTAAAGAGTATAAAAGAAGAGTGGAGTCAGCAATTGGGAAGGGAAGAATGGAAAATCATATAAACAACGCACTTTTCCTCATAAGTGCCGGCACAAATGATTTTGTCATCAATTATTTCACTCTACCAATTCGTCCAAAAACCTTCACCATCTCAGCTTACCAGCAGTTTGTCATGCAAAATCTTAAAGACCTTATCCAGGTTTGCCCATCACCAACTTTTTACGTCACATACACACACACATACATACATACATACATACATATATGTTTCATTACTCCATATCACACTATAAATTAAAATATATACACGCTAGCTTTTTGTTAGCTAAAATGCTCTTTTGTGATAATACATTTTTCTGACTGTAGAGTTCAATTTAACTCAATTATTACGCAAGGAACTTTTGTTGTTGTTGTTTTTCATTATAACACTGGGATTTGGAGCAGTGATGAAGTATTGTGTGCGGTGAGAAAATTTAACATCAATAAGGCGTGCATGCCATTACTAGACATGTGGTTATGTGCAGACAAATGTATTTTCTTTTTCAGTGGATGGAGAGGTGGTTGAAAATTGAAATGGGTTTGAATGAGAACCAAAGTGGTGGTTAGATGACATTAATAAAGTGGGACAATTTAACCGGTAGCATTGTTGATATAACATTTAATTGACTTTAGTTTTGAACAATTTATTTTATAAAAGTTTTTTACAATAATACTCTTTTAAAGGCAATTACAAAATTTATTCTATTATAAAAATATTTTTAGTTAATAATTTACTATTTAATTATTAAAAGTACTGAAACCTTTTAAATGTTAAATAACATTTGAGTATCAACTATTCAAAATTATAATATCTTTTGTAATAAAATCGAATATGAACATATTTTCACGACTACTGTCTGAAGCAATATGTGTTGATGAATTATTAGGGTTTACGGGACGAAGGAGCTCAAAGGATGGTAGTAATTGGATTACCTCCGATGGGGTGTTTGCCAATAGTGATTACGTTGAATGCAGTCGAGACACACAACAAACAACGCAAATGTATAGAGAAATATTCATCAGTTGCAAGAGATTTCAATGCCATGCTCCAAACTGAGTTGAATTCCATGCAAATGAAGTTAGCTCATCTTGGCTTCAAAATCTACTATGTTGATGCTTATAATGCTCTGACTAACATCATTCAATCCCACTCTCAATTAGGTAAAAATTTCTTCATTACTACATTTTAATTCATTTTTCGTTATTATTATTCATTTAATTAGCAAATGTATGTCATTGATTTGTTTTTATTTAATAATTTGTAGGATTTGATGAGGTTAGCGACGGGTGCTGCGGAACAGGTTACTTGGAAGCAAGTTTTCTGTGTAACCCAAAATCATACTTGTGTCCTGATACATCCAGATATGTCTTCTTTGATTCTATACACCCAACTGAGAAGGCGTACTACAACGTCTTCAAGGCAGGCATTCCTACCTACACCAAAATCATTCAAGAGTTTAATTAATATATAATAAGAATTCACTTTGTTATCCATGGATTCATTCATTATATACATATATGAATTGTCATGCCTATTATATATATATATATATATATATATATGCGTATATATGTATATGTATAACTAGTTTTTTCCGTGGTTGTGTAAAATTTAGTGCACTAATTCTATGTGCACGTTTATAATTATGTATTTAATTATATTGCATTCATAATTATACTCTCCAATCTATTACAACATATTAGTTAGTGATAGGTGCATTAATATCCGACAATGGACTACGGTTATGTTGGTGGGGAATGTGGGCAGTTGGGAGGATGGCTCATAGTCATGGAGATAGAACAATGGAGCTAGGATATATGTTTGGACATCAAGGCAGGAGCTTCAGGAGTGGGTACTGTTACTTGTGGGTGTTATGAAGGATGAGGATATGAAAATAAGATATACATTTTCTGTGTCAATAGCTGAACTTTTAGTATTGAATGACTTGAAGTAAAATCCAATTTCATGTATGCTGCTGCCTCACTCAGTCACCTCTCTCCTCTGCCGTTCGCGCTTGAAGGAAGAAAATAAGTGAAGTGGCTTCCAAAACGGTGACGTTTTTGAGAAGCTGAAGAACACTGGGCTGGGTTTCGAGCTGGAATGGACCTTTCGGCCTCATTGGTTGGTCTTTTGTTTGGGTTTTGGGTTTCAATTAAATTGGGTTTGGGTTAAGATTTTAAATTGAAAGAAGGGTTTAAGAGGGTTTAGAAATTGGATTGAATTCGAAAATTGTCAGATTTAACTTTTAATGTTTTTAATTCGAATTTGGGTTAAATTGAAAACATACTTAAGATTATTTATCCGAATATTTATTTGAAAGAAATCCAATTCCTTCTTTAATTTGAGAATCAACTAAATTAATATAAAACATTAACTATTAAATTTAACGGACTGTATAGACCAACATTAGCTGATTAACCTAAGGTGAAAACTATGGCTACTTGATAATTAACGAAACAAATTTAATTATAACATATGTAAGAAGTGTACGTTGAATGTATAAATTAAGCAATAATGTGTCCAAGTAAATGACATATAATTAGACAAATAATGATATATATATATATATATGTATATGTATATGTATAGAACTAAGATAGAAAATCTTGGAGGCTGGGAGATTCCAGAGCCCGGTTGGCAATAATCTGATACATTTTTTGAGTTGGATGAACTGCATCCCAGAATACATACTTTGACTCATCCCCACATGTATCCATCCCTTTGCACGTATCACCATACTCGGTTGTCCCACTTCCACAGCATCCCTTTGAAGTTTCACTGAAACCTGCACCACCCATCATTTATATACATCAACCTTTCTTTCCCATATATTGTGCATCTATATATATATATGTCTACGTGCATGTAGATACTAACCATATTTGTGAGGGTTGGCAATGGCATCTTCAACAATTTCAAAAGCATCAACATAAGCAGTTTTCATTCCTGTAGTTGCCTGGAGATTAGTCAGTTTCTGCTTAATCTTGGAGTTGAATGAGGAGGACACCTTGTTATATGTTTCTACACAAGTTTCTGAGTTCATTAGTGTCTTCACCAAGGGCATGCACCCTAAAGGAGGCACCCCTACAACTATCAGTCTTCTCGCTCCACGTCTATGCAACACCTGCACAATATAATTCGCTTATATATAATTAGTAGTAACCTCGTGGTTCAAATTTCAGTTTTAATATATAGAATTCTAATAAACAAAAGTGCAATTCAAGTAGGTTGTTTTTATAATTTTTTTTTTTTGTTGAAATATGAAATATATGGTTAGAGAATTGAAGATATAAGTAAAATTAGTTCATTTAATTACTATAAAATGTGTAAATTATGATCGACTTCTACATTACAAATATTAAGTTCTTAGAATTGGAATAAGTTTAAATCATACTTGATGGAAATGAGAAGAGAAGAAAAGAAACGAGCACCTTAGCATCTCGGAAAAGAAGGGAGGCCAAATAATTTTGGTATTGCTTGGGGGTGTACTGCTGAGATCGAACGAGTTCCAAGTAATAATTCTGGAGAAAATCATTTGTTCCCATACTGATTACGAAGATAGCATTTCTTATGATCTTTTCTGCTTCATCCTCACCAACCAGTTTCTTCAGATGGATTTTGTAGGACATAAAATGTTTCAGTTGTTTCGAAAATGACAACACATTCTGTTCCAGAAACAAATATATAGCACCCATTAAAATCATTCAGCTTTTTTTACTTTCACTTCCATACGAGGTTATAGATTCGAGTCTGAGTCTTATTTAAAAGGTTGATTGTATTATTGTAAGTAAGTGCAAGCTAATTATTGGAACGTAAGAATTTCTTTTCAAAAGATTAGCTTCTTGATGTTGACTTACAGATAAATTAGCAGTAAGATCATCATAACCAGAAGCAGCTGATGCAAAACTAACACCGTGTAAAATATCATGCGGCCTTAATTTTGGGTCCAGAAAAGCTGGAATTGCTTTGGAGTAGCCAATTGCCTCCGCTGCACATACAAAAAATATCAGGATATATAAAACATATATACAACATATATCTATATTTAATACGTACAGTTTTAACTAATGCCATACCACAAAAACATTTATTATATGTCTGCTTACTGGTAAGACTTAAAAAAAGTAAGTTGCAGAGAAATAAAGTGTATAATTTTAATAATATATACCAATAAAGTCAGTTGCAAGTCTGCCGTTGCAGAACCTTCCTGTGGGAAGGCCATTGAAGAAATCCTTCCCATAAGGACTGAAGTTTGCTTTCATGGAAGTTGGAATATAATCATTGTTTCCAGGATCAACACTTGAATCTCCAAAAACTAATATGCACGTAACGTTGTTTTTCGCCGCTAAATCTCTCAGTTTACCAATGTCCACAGCCATAGCCTGACCCAGAAAGAATAACAACATTACTGTAAGTATTACCTCAGCACTACTCGTCTTCCTCATCACGATGATCTCCATTGATGTTTCTGCAGAGCTTGCTTAGTTCATGAACTGGGTTTTCAAGGAAAAATCTTGAATAAATAGAGGTAGAAGAAATGGAGCGGCCGGCTGTGTTAATTGAAACTTGAAAGAATGCATTTAAAAGGGTGACTCCCAAATTGTTGTAAAATTTGGCTTGTTTGAAAAGACTGGTTACTAGTTTGGACAAGATGAGATTTCAATGACTTTAATGCACTACTGAAATTAATACAGACAAAACCCACCAAATAAATTTTACGGTCTTTATATTTTCTAACTAAAACTCGCACACCTTCATTGCCACCTAACATTTCAGTCTAATAAGTTCTATCATCCCCCACATTGTCCAAATTAATCTGCAATTTTATAGAGATTTTACACCCGAACCTGCCTAATTTGATATGTTCGGACCCAATTAGATACTTTAATTTTTGGAAAAAGTGAAAGTTTGAGTCAGAGTCAAATTTGGATTGCAGGAAAAAGAGGGGTCGGTGGTCATTTCGAGTTTGGACTTTTAAATTTCTTTTAAATATTGTTATATTGATGTTAACAAATACAATGTATTATCTTGATAAATATAATTAATATACATTGTAATACATATTATTAAATATAATTATATTTATATTTATATTTATATTAATATAATAAAATAACATATATAAAATCTGAATTGAATAACCTACAAACTTGATACGAACTAAAAAGTAAATATAAAGTTCGAATATGCTCTTTATAAGAACATGTTTAATTTGAGTTTGATTAAACTTTTTCCGTAATTAGTTTTATTATCATCCCTAATTTTGTATTACTAGTTAAAAAAAAATCATGTTATGTTTAGTCTAAACATTTTCAATTCTCATTCAATTTTTGAATTTTAATTATTTATTATGTAAAAATTGACAGTAACTTACACATTTGGTACATAATTAAATTACTCCTTCAATTCCATAACTATCAATTTGTACTATCACATTAAAGAATGAATTACAGATGCAAATAACTTGGAATTAATTTGAAATTAGCTAAACTTAAAATTTAAATTAAACTCAAAAGGGTATCTCAGATATAGAATTAAACTTAAATTGATTATCTTTAATGTACTGAAATTTGAACTGGACCCAAAAATAGCTAGCAAGCTCTGAGTTTGCCAGAAGCTGTTGACATTGATTTGGTGGCCAACTACATTGACAGAAAGCTTCTTCGTGGTCCTTCTCTTTGCCACTTGAATAAGATTTTTTTTTTTTATTTATGTTTTTTAAGTACTCGAGTGAAGATAACATTATTTAATACTTCAAAATTATTTAATATACACGTTCCTACTCTTCCCAGCCTTTTGATTTTTCGCATTCACCAACAGATTTCATAATCTTTTAAAATAATATATTTTCAAGGCTAAAGTAAAAAGAGAGTGATGTATCAAAAAACAATTATATACACCATGTATAGAATGTATTTATTTGGCATGTTTTGGGATCAGAAGACATAGTTATCTATATATATATATATATATATGTATATATATGTATTTAATTTTTGGATTGCACATTAATGTGTATTATGATTTTTTTTTTTTTTTTTTTTTTATATTTGAGATTGAATTCTCTTCTCTAAATGTTATAAGGGTATTCCTTTTTATCAAATTATTTCACAATTTTACTCTCAAATTTTACTTACAATTTATTAAACTTATTATGTATTTAAAAAAAAAAAAAAAAGTAATACCCGTTATAATTTTGTGTTTAAATTTATTCAAAACATATTTTATTTTAACTTTTACCCAAATTAATTTTTAATTTATCTGTTTAGTAACAGAAAATGCTTTTAATACACAAAAGCAAAAGCCAGAAGTCACCCAAAGTAGGACTTAAATTTTTCTAATAATATCAAAATCACCCAAATACATGCTGCATGTATTTGCTTATAATAAGTAAAATTCACAAAATATATAATAAAATATATACAGTATATATTTTCTTCTATTAAATTAAATTCACTAAATGCATAAGGTTTTCTCCCTATATTTGATGTTAAATGATATTAAGTCTGGTTTAGTTCAAAGATATTAGAATAAATGACTGTAAATCCTAGAATACATTATAACAAGCTATTCTTTATAAATATATGCATACATATATATATATATATATATATGACTGTAGCTGAAATTAATTAAAATCAACACTACTATTTCCTTTCTTCCCGTGTATTTGACTAAAATGGTGAAAAAACAGATAAAACTGATAACCTACCATTCCACATATGACATGCGTCAATAATGCATGCATATATATATATATATATATTTGACTGGGAAAGGGAGAGAGGTTCAAATTTTGAACCAGCTGCATCATCGAAGTCACTCACATAAAAGCATATATATATGTGTATATATATATATATATTAATATATTATGATTGCAGCTAATCCAGGTCATGTGATGTGATCAATTTAAAAGAGGAATTATGAACATCACATGTGCCAACTTTAGATTTATTACAAACAAAAAATTTAAAACCAAGCGAACAAATTAAATATAACTTTATATATATATATATATATATATTCAGTTGGTAGATCAAATCAATTGGAACAACAAGCAAAGCCTTCAAATGTGGAGGTAATTAGGATCTTCAACTCCAGATTGAGAAGTTATTAATTATGTTGATTAAATAATATATATGCATATACAACAATGTTTTACATATAAAATACCGGAAGATATAAACATAAAGCTTCGTAAAGCTTCATCATATGAACAAAAAAATCAAAAATTTTTTGTTAGTATATATGTATTGTATGCATATAATCAAAATTTTTATTTATTTTAAATGATCTTTTTTAATTAAAATAATTAATAAAATCAAATATAAATTAAAATAAATAATAGATTCATAAAATATAATTATTTGTATGTTCATTATTATTGAAGTTGTAATGAAACAACTAATTTAGTTATGTTCATTTATATAAATACCATGGTAGATTTTGTGGAGGTCATGCTCTATTTTGAACTGAAACAAAAAAATAAATTCTGTAGAGCGCACTTGGGCTTCCATTCTTTAAGTTAGCTTCTACAGACTCTTCATCATATCTAGGAGTATATGTCATTAGTGATCTTCTTTATATGAACCCTGCCCACCAAGTAGAGAGCAGAGGAGAGAGTTGGATTCGATTGATGAGGAGATAGTGGATCTAAAGACATCTTGCTCGGACGTATATGGGTTTTTAGGCCGGGCAAAGGCAGCCACGGCAAGAGCAAGTGACGAGGTTGCAAAAAATAGTAGGAAATACTCACTCTTATATATCCCTATAAATTAAATATACAAAACAAAATACATAAAAATACTAAGAAAACGAGGAGATAATAAATTTAAAAGAGATATTTTATAAGGTAAAAAAAAAAAAATACAACTAAGGGGGCACCACCACCTTGTCAAATCACATTAAACCTTCATAATGAGGACACCATTCATCCATGTGTAAGAATCTCATCTCACCCTCTAGGGACTTGGGTAATTTGATATATCTTTACGAGTCAATTATTTTTATCATCTTTTTATCACATTTATATATTCTTTTGATTAAAATAAATTTGAATTTATAAAATAATACAAAATTTCTAAATTTTTTTACTAGTATTGTCTAATATGATACTTATCCATTATTGTATAGTTCTATAGATGCATCAAAGATAAGTTATTAGTAGTACTATGTTTGTTATGTGAGTCGGACATAACTCAATGTACCAATTGAAATATATCACTTATATTAATAATCTGTCTAAATACTAACCAAATTATATTTAAAAGAATTACATTTTATCGCGGGATATTAGTTGTAGCACAAAGAAACAATTTAATTCTTCAAATTTGAACAAAAATATAATCCTTTATAAATTTTGATACACTTTATACTATATCATTCATTTTACAAGGAAAAGTGAAAAGAAAATAAGTGTCTAAATTCGTTATAAACAAAAACAATATCATTTTTTTAAAATTGAACGTAAAAAAAAATATCATATTTTATAAACATTTACACATAACATGTATCATAAAAAAACTGATAAAAAATATATGTAAAATGTGATACATAATATGCGTTATTAATACACAACAGATGTAATACCCCGGAACTTGAAATGGAGATAAAGACATGAATTGAATGCGAAAGCAAAATAATAGAATTAGGATTTACATTCTTTACACAATAATTTAGAATACCAATAGGGTTACGAAAATAATCATTTTAAAAAAATAAGCAAAAAATCAAGAAATAAATAAAAAATAAACAATTAGATATCCTAAGATGACATTCACTAGCTTTTAAAGGGAGTTCGGGTGGTGAACTATTTACAATCCCCTTATTGATCGGGATCTGAATTTTGGTCCTCTTGATCTGAAATAGTTAATGAAAGGGTGAGCTACACTAGCCTAGTAAGAATATCACACTACTCACCGATACAGAAATAAAGATTGGTAAAAATTATAAAAACAACTAATAGAGCTTTTAATTTAAGTAAATTCATTTATCATAAGTAAAATCATTTATTGTATACTTACCATTTGTAAGATTTTTAAGACCGACCGATAAAGACAATAGCTCAACAACATCATAATCTCATATTCAAGTAAGTAAGAATAACAACTTTCATTTTTTATTTGCTTACTGGTACTCATGAGGGTTCATAGGGATGTCCTACTACACGTGAACCCATATCAAAACTTGTCAACTAATCGGTCGTCCTCATACCACGTCTGGTAAGAGCCACAAAAGTATCATCCCTCAATACTCCGTCCGGTATGAGGGTGAAACGGGTCATCCTCATACCCCGTCCGATATGAGCGCTAAAAATATCAATCCTCGATACCCCATCCGGTATGAGACGACGTTCACGGTAGGGTTCCCTATGTACCCGGTCTGTCCACCATCTTCCAGTATATCCAGTAAGGCTATCATTCATTCATTCACTTAACCATTTGATTTTTCGTTTACATTTGATTTTGAGTTTCACAATTTAACTGTAAATCATAAAAGACAAGAAATACATGCATCAAGAAAATATAACTGAATCATCTTATCCATTTTTAGTATATTATCATGCATTTAAAACTGTAAAATCGAACAATCAATTAAAACAGGACAAACAGTAATAAATAACTGGTTTTGGCTCCATTAGTAATCTATAATTAATTATCGAGATTTTTTAAATTTCGTAAAATATCATATTATTTATAATTAGACTTCAATTATATAACAGGAAATAAGGTGTGAGATTCTTACCCGAATCGGTATTCGAAACACTAAACTTTCTACTACACCTACTATCGGTACCTAAGTTTTTTGAATTTTCATGCAGAGATTAAAATACACTTCACGTACCTAAGAGTACACCAAAAAATCTAAAATTAGTACTAAAAAACTTTTTCGGCTAATTCCAGAATTCTGCTGTCGTGCTCTGGCAACAACACCACTGTCTATGACAGCGGTTCGCCTCGGACTGGTCATTTTCGACCGGTTTTATATCCATATCTGCGACATACACGTTAAGGGACCCCTTTTAGCTAAAAAAAAGTCGAAAAATGAAAACTTATCAGCGATGAAATTTTTTGATGCAGTGGCTCTGCCGACTTACCTTCGTAGTTAGGAGTTTTTCTTCGGTTAACCTATAGAAAGAGGAATGGTGAACACAATGGTAGAAAAATCGCACGAAACGAAAATCGGAAAGGGGCTCATTGGAGGCGATTTTTGGTTTTTTTCTCGCGACGGTGCCATAAAGCTTTTCTCGGTGTTTCCAGCTCATCCGCTGTTCCTTTTTCTCCGATTTGGCCATGGAGGTATTTAAAATCAAATCCTGAGCTAATAAGAGAATTTTTACCTTTTTTGGCAGTCGGAGGTAGCTCTGACGCGGCGACGGACTGCGGTCGGCTTCCTTTCTCGACAACTGGTTCTTCTTCTCCGGCGGGAGGCTGACGGCTAGGGTTAGAGTTCGGTGTGAAATGAGATATTTATACCAGTTTAACTTAAATCTGTACCGTTCATCGCATTTGATCTCGACCGTCCGATCATGTTTAAAGAAAAAATGAATTTCGACCGTTCATTGCATTTGATTTGGACCGTACAATCGCGTTTAAAGAGGGAACGAATCTGTTCCATTCATCTCGTTTAATCGCTATCGTCCGATCGTGCTTGAATAGGAAACAGATTCGGATCGTCAATGCACGCGGGAACACATTTGGGCCGTTCGATTACGGGCACGCTGATTACCAGCGTGGCCTCCCACGTGGCACCGAGTCAGTGTGTCTTGCCACGCGACATGTTCCAGTTCGTCGAGGTTACTGACTAGGCGGTCCTACATGGTACAAATTTTTTTATTTGTGTTTTGATCCCTATTTTTTTATTTTTCTTTCAAAAATACGCCCGAACTTAAATTTTCACTCATTTTTCCCAAAATTATTTTAATTTATCTCCACCTATTTTTTCTAAATTTACATTAACTAAAAATTTATAAATTTAAAAATCATATTTTTATTTTTATTTTTATTTTTTAAAAATTAATCCTGAACCAAATTTTAGGTCAGGGTATTACAACTCTCCCCCCCTTAAAAGAAATTTAGTCTCTCAAATTTGTTTCTCTCTCACTTAATCAAACAGTTGGTGATAATTGGCTTTGAAGTCTGATTCTAGCTCCCATGTGACCTATCCATATGACCTCTCTGTGTGTGTGGTTATGCCATAGGATTTTAACAAAGAGAATTTTTTAGTTGCGGAGTACTCTGCTATTTCGGTCCATAATATCTACCGGTACTTCCTCATAGGACAAATCATGTTAGAGTGAAAGGAGCTCGTGGGCTAAGACGTGAGAGGAACTTAGGTTGTACTTGCGTAGTATAGACACATGAAATACATTATGAACCCTGAATAGTTATGGAGGTAGTGCCAGTTTGTAAGTGGCGGTACCAATTATGTCTAAGATTTCAAATGACCCAATAAATCGAGAATTTACTTTCTCCCTCTTGTCAAACCTATTGATTCCCTTGAAATGAATGACCTTAAAAAATACTCAATCACCTTTCTCAAATTTCAAATCCCTTATTCAGGTATCCGCATAACTCTTCTGCCTGCTCTGATCCGTCTGGATTTTCTTCATAATCTTAACTATTTTGGCTGTAGTCTCCTCCACAAGATCTGAACCAAACAACTTTTTATCACCAACCTCTTTCCAACAAATCAGCAATCTGCATGGGCGGTCATATAACACATCGTACAGAGTTATATCGATACTTGCTTGGTAGCTGTTATTATAGGTGAACTCTATTAAGGATAAATAATCATCATTGGCTAAAAAATGGGAAGACTTGGTGAGCCAGTCAATAATTACCCAAATAACATCATGTCACGAGTGTGTCTTAGGTAATCTTGTCACAAAATTTATTGTGATGTGTTTCCACTTCTACTTAGAAATTGGTAATGGTTGATGTAGCTCGCCTAACCGTTGATGTTCTGCCTTGACTTGCTGACATACTAAACACTTGAAAACAAAGTCAGTCACATATCTTTTCATCTTGTTCTACCAAAATTGAGGTCGTATAATTTAATACATTATAGTACTTTCGGGATGCATGACAAACTTTGAGCTATGGACCTCTGTCATGATGCCCTTTTTTAGCTCGCTGTCACATGCAACACACACCCTGTTATGAAATTTATGCAACCCATTGGCAGAGACTCGAAATTCTTGATTTACTCACTGTTCTGCATCTTTTTCTAGGGCTGTTAGCGTGGAATCAACGGATTGGGCTTCCTTTATTCTCTGGATCAACTCAGGTTGAACAGTCAAATGGGTCAAACATGTAACTCTCTTCAGGTCCTAAGTCGTACCTGTTTTGCGGCCCCTATTACCCTGCATTCTGAAACCATTAGGTGAACTAATACACCTATATTTTTTCTATTGAGTGCGTTGGCTACCACATTACCCTTGCCTGGATGATACAAGATGTTGCAATCGTAGTCCTTGAGGAGTTCTATCAATCTTCTCTGACACATGTTGAGATCTTTATGAGAGAATATGTGTTTCAAGCTATTATGGTCGGTATAGATCTGAAAAGTCTCCTTATATAAGTAATAGCATCAATCTTCAAGGCGTGAATAATCGTGAAAAGTTCTAAGTCATGTGTGGGGTACTTTTTCTCATGATTCTTCAACTGGCTAGACCCATAGGCTATGACATTCTCATGCTGCATCAGAATACAATCCAATCCCAAATAGGAGGTATCACTGTAAACTGTATATCTATATGTCTCGTTTGGTGAGGTCAACACAGGTGCATTAGTCAACCACTTTTTTAGTCCTAAAAAACTCATTTCACAGTTCTCGTACCACTTAAACTTGACGTTCTTCTTTGTAAATCAAGTCAAAGGAGCAACTAGACTAAAAAATTCTTCCAAAAACCTATGGTAATAACCTGTCATCCCTAGAAAGCTTCGAATCTCCTTGACCGAGGTTAATTTTTCTCAGCCCAGCACTGCTTCAACTTTTTCGAAATTCACTGACACTCTCTCCCTTGATATGATGTACCCTAGTAAGGTAGTCTGCTAGAGACAGAACCCACACTTACTCAACTTTACATATAACTTATTTTCTCTGAGAACCTGCAAAACCTGAGTCAGATAATAAACGTGTTCCTCTCTATTTTTTGAATGTAGTAGGATATCATTGATAAATACAATGACAAACGTATCCAAGAATTGTTTAAAAATCATGTTCATCAAATTTACGAAGATGGTTGGCGCGTTAGTTAGTCCAAATGGCATGACTAGAAACTCATAATATCCGTACCTGGTTTGAAAATATGTTTTGGGAATGTCTTCTACCTTCATTTTTACTTGATGGTAACTTGAACGCAAGTATATTTTTGAGAAAAATTGAGCACCCTACAATTGATAAAAAAGGTCATCAATCCTGGAGAAGGGGTGTAACGGCCCCGAAAATTAAAAGAAAATGTATATATATTTATTCTAAGCGCGGAAGGAAAATAAAATAGATTTTGATTAATATCCCTTACACAATAACTGAAACATATTAAATGTATGAAAGAATAAACAAACTAAAGTAAATACTAGTAATGAATGCTATAAATAAATCTATGAAGTCCTTAGTCATCTACTCGCTGTCTTCTTGCGGAACGAGCTCGGGAACCAAGTCATCCTGATTTGAAATGGTTAAATAAGGAATGAGCTACACTAGCCCAGTAAAGACATCACACTATCTCACTGCAACATGAATAAAGGTTAGCAGAAAACAAAAACGACCAATGGATTATAGTTTATTAAAACTCATTTATCAATAATAAAAACTTATACTGTCCACTTACCTTGGTGAGATTCATGAAGATAATTTATGAAACACAATAACATCATAAACATCATAAAATCATGCAGACTATGTAACATAACATATATCATACTCTCGTTTTTCAATCATCAGACAATAATTTTCCTCTTTTATCAGCCTACTAGTATCCATGGGGATCCCTAGGGGGTCCCCACTACACGTGAACCATTCACATTGATAACTTGATTACAGGGCCGTCCCCATACCCCGTCCGGTATGGGCGCCAAAAACATAAACCTCAATACCCCGTCCGGTATGAGGGTGAAACATGCCGTCCCCATACCCCGTTCGGTATGGGTGCCAAAATACATAAGGTCTTCATACCCCGTCCGATATGAGAGATCACGTTCCCGGTAGACTTCTCTACGGACCCGGTCCGTCCATCATCTCCTAGGATATCTAGTTGGGCTGTCGACATTATCCATTTATCAATTCACATACATTTTTCTATTTTTCTTGGTATCAATTATCCACTCAAACATAAACACGTAAACCAGTAATGAACACCAAACAAGACAACAACCGGTTCACAATAATTCAAACCATAATAAATGAAACCGTCATTCATGCATACGAAACCATAGAATAAACACATCAAATACCATACTGCATTTAAAACTGTAAAATAGATTAAACAACAACCGATCAAAAAATAAATCAGATTCGGGCTCTATTAGTAACCTTTGTTAATTATACACATGTATTAATTCATGAAATTTTGTTTTATTATTTATTGAGCTTTAATACCATGATAGAAAATAGGGTGAGAAATTCTTACTTGTTTCGGAGTCTGAAATCGGGTTCTCACTGTGCCTACGAGCTGTCCCTAAATTCCCTGAATTTTTTCCTGGGAACTGGAACACACTTCCAATACCTACACATGTCCCAAAAAAACTCAAAGTCAGACCTAGGGCCTACTCGGCCATTCTCAAAAACTCCAGCACGGCAGCTCTGCCGTGCTCCGGCGACAGCGGCTCTGTCGTGCTCCGGCGTCGGCGCCGACGCCCGCGGCGGCAATCCGCATCGGGTTGGCCGTTTTTGGCTATTTTCGGCCGAATTTGGCCAAACTCGCATTGATTCCTACGATAAAGCACCCCTAGGGCCCTAAGTGGGCTAAAAAATCACAAAAAATCGAGACTTACCGGCGGCGAAGCTCTCGGGTGCGGCGGCTTCTCCGGCGTGAGTCGCGATTTGATATTTTGCTCCTGTCAACCTGTAGAGAAAAGGATGATGATCACAATGGTGTAAAAATTATATCAAACGGGAACCGGGAAGGGCCTCATCAGAGATAAAAATCGAGAGAAGCCGCGGCGGTGCCGCTGGACTTCGGCGGTATTTTTCAGCCGATTGGTCGGTAGTTTTGCTTTGATTTGACCACAGATGGATTCAGCATCGAAAAACAAACTCAAGGGAGAAATTTTACCTCATTTAGCAGTCGCAAAATCCTACGATGCGGCGGCGTGTGGCGGCGACCGGCTCCTTCGGTGACTGGGTCATCTTCTCTGGGGAGGGTACTGGCGGCTAGGGTTTGGGGTTTGGTGTGGGTGAGGTTTTTTATAACCTTCTCCTTTTAATCTCAGCCGTCCATCACGATTTAATCTGAGCCGTCCGATCGCGATTAAAATGGGAATAAATCTGGACCGTCCATCGCGATGAGATCTGGGCTGGGTACCTGGCTGTAGGTCTGTTGTGAACTCGACTTCCCTGTCCACTGGTAGTCCGGATAGTTCGTCCGGAAACACATCTGGAAAGTCTCGGACTACTGAAATCTCTTGGATACAAATTTCCTTCTTGGCCTTGCCTAGTTAGAGAAAATAGCAAGATTAAGGCACTAGAAAAATAGGGAAGCTTGCCATCAAGGAATAAGTACTAAATGATTTTATTAATTTGTAAATGGCTCGTCATTAGGAGGATTAAATACAACTTTCTTATTAAAGCAATCTATAGTGAACTCGACTTCCTTGTCCACTGGCAGTCCGGGTAGTTCGTCTGGAAACACATCTGAAAATTCTCGAACTACTGAAATCTCTTGTATACAAATTTCCTTCTTGGGCTTGCCTAGTTAGTGAAAATAGCAAGATTAAGGCACTAGAAAATTAGGGAAGCTTGCCATCAAGGAATAAGTAGTAAATGATTTTATTAATTTGTAAATGGCTCGTCATTAGGAGGATTAAATACAACCTTCTTATTAAAGTAATCTATGGTGGCGTGATACGCCGCTAGCCAATCCATCTCTAAGATTACATCAAAATCCCCCGTGTTTAACCCTATCAAGTCTACACTCAGTTTTCTATTTGCTATCTCCACGGCACAAGTCCTGTAGACAACTTACCCTAATAGTGTTTCACCCCTAGCAGTAGACACAAATAACATTAAATCAAGTTTATCACGTAATACATTAAATTTGGATGCAAAAACATGTGAAACAAATGAATGCGATGCACCGGTGTCAAATAAAACATGAGCAATATGGTTACAGATAATGTACATACCCTGTACCACGTCCGAGTCGGCATCGGCATCCTGTTGAGTGATGTTATAAACCCTACCCCGAATAGGAGGTCTACCTTGATTCTGGTTCCTCGGGCACTCTCTCGCGTAGTGCTGGGCACTACCACATATGCAAAAGGTGTTGTTGAGGCGGTAGTATGGTCGGTCCCCGTGATCCCTGCCGCAGTGCTGGTAGATCTTTCCACGTGCTGCCCCTGGAGCCTGAGGAGGGACCTGAATCACTAGTCTGGGCCTCTTATTTGGTTGGACCGGCGCAGTAGGTGCTGGTCTATGGGGTGGAGCTGAGGGTCGGTGACTCCCTGCTGACTGAGGACGGGTGTTGAAACTCCTCTTCACAATCTGCGCCTTTGCTAGAACGGATGAGTATGTCTTGAGCTCCAGTACAAATAAGTGTTGTTTGATCTCTGGGCGGGGGCCCCACTGGAATCTCCTGGCCTTCCTGCCCTCATCCATCAATGTCTCTGGGGAGTATCGGCCCAGCTCTAGGAACTTACGAGCTTATTTCGATACCGTTATGTTTTCTTGGACCAGCTGAACAAACTCCATCTCCTTTAGGTGTCGGATGTGCTCATGGAGATACTCCGTATGGAAGATCGCTAAGAACTGCTTCCAAGTGACTGGTGTAGGCAGGATGGTCTGTTTGAGCTCCCACCAATGACCTGCTTCCCCTACCAGCATGTAGGAAGCAAGGGTAGCTCTCTGCTCAGGAACCACTCCCAAGGTCTTGAAAACTCTCTCAGTCTCCGCCAACCAGTATTGGGCATCTTCGAAAGAGGATCCCCCCTGCAAAAGTGGAAGGGTTCAGTCTTCTGTATCTCTCTATGTAGCCTGGGTTGATCAAGGAAAGAGCTGGGTCCTGTGGAAGAGGGACTGGGCCTGACTGGGGATAGACTGGGGGGCCCTGTGGTGGCACCTGCTGATATAGTGGGGGCACCGGATTGTACTATGGCGATGCCGGGCAGTACGGTGGCTGGGGCACTGGTTCATACTACGGCGCTGGTGCCGGGTGATATTGTGGTGGAGCAGGCTCGTGCCGGGGTGGCTCGGGATCCGCTTGCTGTAGCGGTGGCTCAACCTGTGGTAGTGGGGGAGGTTCGGGTAACTCCCTTCTCTCATCTCGACCTTGCTGAGCAGTAATGATCCTTTCCAGCATCTCAAATATTCTGTCCACATCTTCCCGAAGCGAATCATCCCGGGTTGCTCGGTTTAGTGGGGGTCTTCCTCTCCTCATTTCTCTGCACCTGTATTTCACAAGGAAGAGTTGAGTAACGATTTATCGGTGGGTATTTCTCTAAGCATTATTGTGTAAGAGATGAGTCTGAGGAACACGACTCTGATACCAACTGTAACGGTCCCGAAAATTTAAAAAAATGTATATATATTTATTCTAAGTGTGGAAGCAAAATAAAATAGATTTTGATTAATATTCCTTACATAATAACCGAAACGTATTAAACGTATGAAAGAATAAACCAACTAAAGTAAATACTAGTAATGAATGCTATAAATAAATCTATGAAGTCCTTAGTCATCTACTCGCCGTCTTCCTGCGGGACAAGCTCGGGAACCAAGTCCTCTTATCTGAAATGGTTAAGTAAAGAATGAACTACACTAGCCCAGTAAAGACATCACACTATCTCACTGCCACAGGAGTAAAGGTTGGTAGAAAAAAAAAATTGACAAATGGAGCATAATTTATAACAAACTCATTTATCAATAATAAAAACCTTTACTGTCCACTTACCTCAGTGAGATTCATGAAGACAATTTATGAAACACAATAACATCATAAAATCATGCAGACTCTGTAACATAACACATATCATACTCTCATTTTTCAATCATCAGACAATAATTTTCCTCTTTTATCAGTCTACTAGTATTCATGGGGATCCATAGGGGATCCCCCATACTTTTGAGCCATTCACATTAATAACTTGATTCCAGGACCGTCCCCATACCTCGTCCGGTATGGGCGCCAAAACAAATAAGGTCTCCATACCCCGTTCGATATGAGAGACCACGTTCCCAGTAGGGTTCCCTACGGACCCGGTTCGTCCACCATCTCCCAGGATATCTAGTTGAGCTGTCGACATTATCCATTTATCAATTCACATACATTTTTCTATTTTTCATTTTCAATTAATTTTTTCAAAAATAATTTTACCCAATTTTATCGTTATTATTATTTTTATTTCTATTAAATTAAATTAAACATATAATTATTACAAAATAAATTAACTATTAAAATAAAATAAAATTCAAAAAAAAATTCCAATACAAAAATAAAAATAGTTTTGGGGTGTTACAAAGGGTACTCGTTCTTGATCGTGATCTTATTCAGTAATTTGAAGTCAATACATAACCTTAACGTCTCATCCTCCTTCCTTGCAAAAGTGATTTCAGCACCCCAAGGGAACACATTATGTCAGATGAATCCACTATCCTGCAATTCATTGATATGTTTTCTCAACTCCTCCATCTCAATACGACTCATGCGGTAAGAAGCAACCGAAATAGGCTGGGTGTCTGATTTAAGATCTATAGTGAATTCAACTTTTCTGTCCATTGATAGTTTGGATAGTTCATCTGGGAACACATCTAGAAAGTTTCGAATTACCGAAATCTCTTGAATACAAATTTCTTTCTTAGGTTTACCTAATTAGAGAAAATAGCTAAGTTAAAACACATAGTAATAAAAAAATGCCATGAGGAAATAATATTTAAGGAATTTTATTAATTTGTAAATGATTCTTCATTAGGAGGGTTGAATACAAGTTTTTTGTGAAAATAATTTACAGTGGCGTGATATGCTGCTAGCTAGTTCATTCCTAGGATTACATCGAACTCTCCCGTGTCAATCTCTATTAGGTCCATACTCAATTTTTTATATGCTATATTTATGATACAAGCTCTGTATATAACCTCTCCCAGTAGTGTCCTACTCTCAGAAGTAAATACAAACAACACAGAATCCAGCCTTTTAGGTGATACATTCAAGTTTGGTATAAAAGTATGTGAAACTAATGAATGTGAGGCACCCGTATCAATCAAAATATGTGTAAGATGATTATAGATAGTATATGTACCCTGTATCATGTCTGGGTTGGCTTCTGCATCTTTGCAGTTAGGCATTTTTCTTCAGTGAACCTGTAGAAAACAGAATGGTGAACACAATGTTGAAAAAATCATATGAAACGGGAATCGGAAAGAGGCTCATCGGAGACGATTTTTAGTTTTTTTTCACGGCGGCGCCACTGGGCTTTTCTTGTTGTTTCTAGTTTATCTGCCATTTTTTTTGCTCTGATTTGGCCATGATGGTGTTCAAAATAAAATTCCGAGCGAATAGGAGAATTTTTACCTTTTTTGGCGGTCAGAGATGACTCTAGCATGGTGGCGGGCGGCGGTCGGCTCCCTTCTCTTGCGACTGATTCTTCTTCTCTGGCGAGGGGCTGACGGCTAAGGTTAGGGTTTGGTGTGAAGTGAGATATTTATATCTGTCTTCCTTAAATCTGAGTTATTTATCGCATTTGATCTTGACAATTTGATCGCGTTTAAAGAGAAAATGAATCTAAACTGTTCATCGCGATTTGATCTGAACCGTACGATCGTGTTTAAAAAAAGAACGAATTTGGGCTGTTCATCACTTTTAATCACGATCGTCCGATTTCACCTGAAGAGGGAACGAATCCGGACCGTTCACACGCGCGGGAATGCATCTGGGTTGTCCAAATGCGGGCACGCAGATTGCCAGTGTGGCCTCCCGCGTGACACCGAATCAGTGTGTCTTGCCACTTGACTGCATTCCTCTTCGTCGGAGCTGCTGACTGGACAATTCTACGTGGTGCAATTTTTCTTAATTGCATTTTGATCTATAATTTCTTATTTTTTAAACAAAAATAGCTCTGGAACTTAAATTTTTACTCATTTTTTCTAAAATTATTTTCAATTTCATAATTTACTTATTTTTTTATCTAATTTTACATTAAATAAAAATTTTTAAATTTAAAATTTATATTTTTATATTCTTATTTTTATTTTTATTTTTTTAAATTAATCTCGGGGTAAATTTCGAGTTCGAGTATTACAACAGAATACAATTATCAGCAAAAAATAAAAAAAAAATACTATGATTTTTTTCTTCCTGTGATGATCATTATCTATTATAGATATTGTTTAATTGATATTTTTTCGAGGATATTGAATATAATAATATATGTTACGAAGTAACAGGAAAAAAAAAATTAACATATGTAATTAAGTAAGTAGCGAATAGAACAGGAGACATGGCCTGTGGCACAATACACCACCAGCTTGCCATGCTGAATGCTATTGGACGTCAGACGATCTCAGTTCTTGGATGGGAAGAAAAAAATTAATCTTTTATTAATCAAGATTTCTGTTCTTGGACGCCAAGAAACTAATCAATTAGTAAACCTGAAAGATTGTATGGGTCAAACTCCAGTTCTCGTACATGTTAATTTGGGCAAAGGTAGTATACTATATATATATATATATATATATATATAGATGTACATACAGAAAATTTTGGCATGTATTTTACTAAACCTCTTTAAGATATATAGAGTTACTTAAGAGTTGTAGAGAGATGGGATAATGAAATCAGGAGAGGATTAATGTCTGAAAACGCAGTCATTGAAGTTATCAATATTCCATATGCGAACAATAATTAAGAAAAGCTAATCCCATCAAGTGTATCTTTAAAGTAATTAACCTTACAAGTTAAGTTAATGATAATTAACTTTTTCAAAAGTACACAAACATATATAATAATGAAAATTCTGTCACTTGAAAATTGAGTGATACGTAGGCCATTGGAATTTGCGGCATTAGAGAGCCTTTTTATAATTATAACATGTTTTATTGGTTATTAAATAACCATAATTTCAGGAAATAAAATCAACTAAATTAAATTTTATTTAATTTCTTAATTTAGTAGATGTAAATATTAAATTATATATAATCTATACCATTAGTGGGTAATTGAATTAATTTTTTTTTTTTATGTCTTCAATTCTATAAGTACAAATTTATGTCTTCATTTATGAAGAAAGCAGTCACAGAAAGGATTTGAAATTATAATAATATTTTTAATCTAAATTTCTATAATACTTATATTGTACCCTTGTATTTTTAAATTAAAATTGAACGAAATTCAACGTGAGAGTTATTTAATTTTTCAAAATTTGAGAATCTTTAATCAAAAAATAATATTTGTAATATATATAAACATGACAAAAAATATATGACAAAATAATTAGAACAAGAGCCGTATAATACCCAACAAATTCAATAGATATTCATCAGGCTTAAGTACATTAATTTGTCATCACAGTTTTTTCTTTTACGTACCGCGTACCTAACGTGCTGACGAATTACATAATGGGTTTTCAATAAAATATACGTTCCAAGTACATGCACCTATACATACACCTCGATTACTCCCACCAAATGATTAGAGAACAACCACAGAAGTCAACCCAGAAGCCTTAAAAAAACAGATATTCAAACCCCATTTCTTCTTTGTTGTTTGAATCCTGATTTCCTCCCTGAATTAAGCTTGTCACTTGATTGCACCTCAAGTTTCCAACTGGGTTTTTTCCCACCGTGTGCAGAATAAAGGTGTAGCTTAGCTGTTGAGATCATCATTAATCTTTTTATATCTATATATATATATATATATATATATATATATATATACACCCAGACCCTGGAAAGCTATCCTCATGATCTTAAATTAAATAATCATTCATTTTAGAGATTGTAACTGTGTATATTCTGCATGATGATGAGTAATACAGTAGATGGTCAAAATGATCAAGATACTCACCAGGAGCAATCAGAGGTTATTCTTGAGAATGTATGGGCGAGTTTCATCGGCGAAAATGGAGGAGACAAGATCAGAAAAAGTTCATTAGAAGTGTGTAAACCATGGGAAGAATTACCAAGTCTGGCCATAAGAGATGATTCAGCTAGAATCCTACGAAGGTTGCCAAGTCTAGGGAGGTGGATGTCAATGGGAGCAGAGGCCTGGGATGAGCTTCTTGAAGGGGGTTTTGACCTAGCAAGGCATGAAAAACAATCTTGTGAAGATAATTCAACAAGTACCAGACTGTGCACAGATCCTCCATGGCCTAAAAAGGTGACAATTGCTGCAAGAGCTGGACAAGAGAATAAGGTTTCGACACGCCATTACCGTGGAGTGAGGAGGCGTCCGTGGGGAAAATACGCTGCGGAGATAAGGGATTCCTCGAGGAAAGGCGCTAGAGTTTGGCTAGGGACTTTTGACACAGCTGAAGAAGCAGCTTTAGCTTATGACAAAGCTGCTTTGAGAATTAAAGGGCCTAAGGCTTACCTAAATTTCCCTCTTGACACAGTTGCTAAAGCTTTGGGTATTAATTATAGTTCTGATCATCAACATGACAAGAATCTTGCGACTTCTTCATCTACAAAAATTTCTCAAGGGAATTACCAATCTCGGACATTTCTTGAAGGCGAAGCCACTGTTTCTGTTGCCCGAAAACGAGCATCGGGAGACTGGGAATTACCGCATGATCGAGATAACTGTTATAATGAGAATATGTTGATTGATGATCACCAACGACTAATGAAGAGAATTAATTGTAGTGTGGGTGATGAGACTTTGGGGAATGAGTTTGATGTTGTGGAGTTTGAGGATTTAGGGAGTGATTACTTGGATAGTTTGTTGTCTTCATTTTAACAAAATTGCTAAGTAAGCAGCAATAGAAATAAAAATAGATGAACCATTCATAAATTACAATTATATACGTACACATATGTTTATTGATTATTCATGAGTGTATCTAGCATGTGTAAGTGAGCACTGTTTTATATATGTAAATTTTTTCCATTTTGAGCAGGCTTATTTAGGAGCTCACTTTGGTCGTATACGTTTGCAAGCAACTAGCTTTTCTTCAGTTCCATCACTTAACAGGACTCAAGGAAGATCGCTCACATGAATTGTGTGCGTGTATATATATACATATATGTATATATAAAAAGATCTCTTTGTTTACACCATGATGTTTTACTAGGACCATTTTTCTTTAGATTCCTAGTTTTGGTGGGACGAGAGTTCCATAGCTTGATTGATCATCTCCTCAAACCCTCTATTTCCCGCTCGGTCAATGCTTTTAATAATACGATCTTAGTTGTAGATGCTTGTGTATATATGAAGTTTAATACCATTTTCACAATCTATAATATGATTTATAAAATTTTTTAAAAATTATTTAACAAACTATTTTAGTGAATTGTAATTTTATTTTTTTATCATACACTTTTTCTTTTTTTAAATCACTTAATTTATAAAATCTTTAAAAATTAAATACAATTAATTAAGGAAAATTAATAAATAAAGTACAAGTAATGACTAAAATTCATAATATTTTTAACGAGTTCTAATACTGATATTCACGTTAAGTTAGAATTACTAACTTAAAAGATAATCGAGATCTCGAATAACTAATCAAACAGTTAAAATAAATAAAATAATGATAAATTTTGTTAGTAAAATAAATTCTATAAAAAAAAATAAAACAATAAAAGATATATATAAAAATGTTTAGAAAAAAGCGGCTTCCTTTTTATTAAATATATTAACACATTAGTTTCATTTTTATATTTAAAGAAATAATAAAATGAAAAATTGGCACATGGTAGTCAAGTTTTACTTATAGATATATATATATATATATATACACACACACGATAATTACTTGTATTAATTTTTTGTTATTTCAACAATACCTATCATTAATATTCAAATTATACATTGAAAGTAAACTTGTGTTCGGGTTTTTGTTGTATTTTAAGATACTGCTTATGTAATTACCATAATTGAAGAATATTTTTTTAAAAAGCAATTTTAATAAAATAAAAAATGGAAAAATATATAATAATTTATAAAATTAAATCATTTTCGTTCAATTAAAAGAACAGAGTAAATGGAGAAAATGACTGCGCGCTTAAAATTATGACCAACGAACCCGCTCAATTCCTGCGTCTTTGCGAGTCCCAAGTTACGAATACATGCGTGGTAGCCTCTTCAAAACAAAATTTCACTGCACTTTGAACATATTCTTTCCCGCTTGAGATTCTTTCAATATTTTCCGGCGATTGAAATATCCTCATTTCTCAAAAACTGAACAAGGTAAATTTTAATTTTCTCGGTCATTCAAATTTCCCTGCATCAGAACAGCAACATTTCTCGCTCGCGGATTGAAGCTTGGAAGGTTAATCTTCTAGTACCTTCATTAAGCTCTCTCTCTCTCTCTCTCTCTGGTGTACTTAACCAACAGTTTTTCATGGTTCTAGGCCTGAAAATAGTTTAGAAGCGCCTTTTCTTTTCTTCTCTTTTTTAATCTATGATTTTTGTGTGTTTTTAAGGCGTTCTTCCGTCAATATGAGAATTGATCTAACTGCGTTAGTACTTGCTAGATTGCGTATTTGATCAGTCTTAAATGAAGATAACAGTGAGTATTCACAATTTTCAGTTTGCGCCTTATTTAGGTGACTGAATTTGTTTTATCCTGATTAGAGTTTTCTTAATTAAGTTTCGTATGCTTCTCAATGCAGATAGTTAATCTACATTTCTCTATCATTGTCAATTATCCTTGCTGCTTTGGATTGTGTATAAATCTCATCGCAGCTGATAAACTTGATAGCATTCATTTTATGTCTTTTAATTTAATGTTTAAGCAACAACTTCAAGATGAACTCATAAAATAATTGTTTTCTTGCTCAGAGAAACGGTTGGAATTGATTCGCTTTGTTTCTTTTGTATTACTGGCTCATATATATCTTTTATGATGATTTTATTTTATTTTTTTAAATTCATTTAACCTTGGGCAGTTCTACGTGTTGTTAATTTATCTTTTGTTTTGGTGCTATTTTGGCGTCTCAAATTTTGGTCGTTGTCTGGTAGGAAAGCATCATGCATGGCCAAATGTCGCTTTTTCAACTGTAATTTTTCCACTACAGTTGGTTGGTTGTTTCCAGATGACAGAGCTGAAAAAGGGAACCTCTTCTGTTGATCCAAAGGAGAAAGGTTCACTGCTAGGTATTCCCGTCTATTTCTTTTCTTTGTAACATGCATTTAGAAGCTTAGATTACCAGTTTTGCGGTATCTAAATGAGGATGTAGCAATATGGGGAAATGAGAAGCAGCCGAATGATCATAATTTCATTTCACGAAAGAATCTGTGTCAGTAGATGATGAAAATGTCAGAAAACTATAAACAAGAAGTTAATTTACTTGAAGGTAGGTGGACAACAGAGAAAAGTAGCCCATCTGTATCTTTTTGTTGGGAATTGTCTATATTCAGCTATAACATTAACTTATGGTTGGGTTTCAGTCCTAATCTTCTGCACTAATAATTTTTGAATTCTCTGAGTTTAATGAGATAAGAGGCCCTTAGCTAGACAATGTTATATCTGTCTTTTCTGATATCTTAAGATACTCTGATAGTATTATTTGGAAGTTTATAATTTTTATTCTCTGTCATTTCTAAATCAACATGGTTTAAAAATCCTACCTTATAGTTGAAGCAGATGATGGAATTGGAAAGGAATTCCTTAGCTCCTGGAAATCAACGTCAATGATGGAAGATGTTGCACTGGATTTTGGTTTAGAAACAGTACCTAAAGGAAACAAAAAG
>NW_019014685.1:426552-441061 GCF_000150535.2 Carica papaya
ATTCTCGTCTTGCAAATGAAAAGAGGTATACCTTGCTTCTTTTGACAGGTTTGGTTGTTGATTTTATAATACTTGCATATTCATTTTGTCTTCACCATGGGGACTGCAGGCCTAATGACTCACAACTTGGAAGGAAATTGGTTGATGGTAATTCAGATCCTCTTTTGAAGCAATTGACGGAAAAAGATCCTGTCTTTTTAGGAGCTAAACAGATGATAAATGTTAGCAATTCGAGGTAAGGCATCCATGCCTGGCCATAAATTACAAAGTTGGCATAGTCCGAACGTTTTCTCTTATTTATGGAAGGAGACTTTGCCAGTCTAGAACTAAATGAATTTGTGACCGAATCCGTCCTTAAAATAATTGTATCTTCCGCCATCTTCAACAGGGTTAGTTTCAGCCCTGATGGTATTAGGAACGGGCCCAAACTGGCTGGTTATTCAACACAACAAGACAAAGAAGCAAGTAAAGGAAAAGCTTTCATGCTAGGAAGTGAGAATGATGCAGGGTGAGACGTTCATATTTCAGTTTATTTTTTGAATTATATTTAGCTTATGTTTGCCTGGTGTTAAGCTGAATTAGGTCATGACTGTTTTAGAATTAGTTAAATGAGCATTGACATGCTAGGTTGTCTAACTTTCATTTGATTTGATTTAGAGCTTTGTTATTCCATTACTGAAATTAAGGCTACTAATTATCTAACTGGGGATCTTTGAATGCCTAGGTTTTGAGTGGATTACTCTTCCTAAATTGCTTTATGTTATCAGAGCAAACAAAGTAATGACGACACAGCAAAAAAAGGGCTAGAACTCTTTTTTCTGCATTACAGGAACAGAACCTTTGGATTTGTGTCTATTCTGATGTTTCAGTTTCATATTTTTGTTTACATGTTCTGGTAAATTGTCTAACACTTGGGAGCTGAGTAAATTTGTTCAACGTAAGTTAGAAAATTTTCTCAACGTTGAAATCTTTAAGTTCTTGAAGGTTTTGTATGGCCTGAGGGACCAGTGAAATGTGGAATAGCTAGTGTTTTCGCAAGATTCTTCTGGAAAAAAGAAAAATTATTGAGGAAAATACAGTAGTTACGAAGGAATCTTTCAGGTATAGAAGTAAAGTGTTCTGCAATAAATACCTTGATATGTATTATCATGACATTTATTGGCACTGTGTTCTTATTTGGAAGATTTGCTACAAAGGAGATCAGGTGTTGTTTTCTGCTTTACAAGCACCCGTTATACATAGACAGGGAAAATATATTAATTGTGAACCTCAATTTCAAATCTGAAAAATATATAATTATCGAACTTTTTATAGGCCCTTGGTGCTTGAGCCTGAGGGATTCAATCTCTGAAGAGTTCTGAACATTCCATGCATTTAGTTAAGGTGAAGAGTTTTCAGAATGGACCAATTGCATGTAACCTGAAGCTTTGTCGGCTGCAGTAACTTTTTGCAAAACTACTACTTTTTTGTTTTTCCTTCTCTTAATATTTTTCTTGTATCATTTATCCATACACGGGTAACTTCTTTTGGCATGTCTTTGATGGATATCTTTGTACTGATCAAATATTAAAAAGTTTGTGCTATTTCACCATGGAGAATTTGAATTTTGTTTTTTCTTGAGGTGTTCTCAAATTATTTTTCTCTGTCCTGTTGCTTTTATTTTAAACTTTTATGTTGATGTTATTATTCCGAGCTACATTTCCTTCATGTTTGTGTCATGGAAACATTTTGTGTTTCTTGTAATGTTACATATTGTTATGAGTTCTTATAATCTAGTTGCATAGGAGTTTTTCCATCCTTACAAGATAGTATATTGTTGATTTAGGCTTTTTGACCTTGGGGGAATTCATTGCAGTTCTCAACCTAGTTATTCAAGCCCATCTGAGAAGACAACTAAGTTTGCTGTTTCAGGCATGGAATCTGTAGGGAACCCCAAGGTTTCTTCTGTTGATAAGCTTAAAACTGTTAAGAGGATGGCTGATTTATCTAGCTTGAAAAATTTGAGGTACGAAGCGTATATGTTTCTTTTTCGGACATCATTATGAATCTTTGTAATAGTTATATTCTCTCAATATAGGATCCCAGGTGGAAAGAATGTTCCATCAAGCTCAATACCTCATCAAGAAATTACTTCCTTGGGGAAGTTGGAGCAAAACATGGAACTACAAGGAAATACATTTTCTAAGATTTCTTACTCTATTTGTGGAACTAAGACACAAACGCTTCCAACACCATCCTTGAAAAGGAAAAATATTAAGGTACCTTTTCTTTCCTGTCCACTCAGTTTCACAAACCTTTTTCTCTGTTTCTTGTGAGTATCTAACTTTCTTTTTCTCCAATGTTGATGCTCTTAATTTCTAATTACTTCCCACAAGATCATGACAGGCTCTTTTTTTTTTTGTTCTAATATTTGTTAAGGCATTAATTATAGTTTTGTCCCTTATAAATTCTAGTTTTTGGATAATTGATCACAATCAATTTTATAATTTAGTATTAGAAGCAAGAGGTCTATAATTTAAGTTTTAGTTACCACCCAATTTCTGTTAATTAAATTTTAGCATAAGAGTCTGTGCTTGATCTTTGCTTTGCTTCCAACCTAATGTATATGTGTATAAGATGACATTTGGAATACAAATAACTGGACTGAGCCTTTCCAAATCCAATTAAGTTTTTCAATTAAGTTTTCACACTTATATAATTTTATAGTTTTGATATATAAATATTTTCCAGGAATCAAATGCAAATTTAGCATCATTGAAGCTGATTAAACGGTTATCAGGGCCACGGAGTGAAAGCAGGTATGATTTTACAAGGGAAATATAGACAGCCTAGCTCCATTTACTGAGAAGTTAGTTGGCATAATGTATGCTTTTTTCTCTTAAATTATGCAGAAATGTTGCGGAGTCCTCAGAAATATTTGTTGAAGAAAAGGTATCTTACCAATAATGCTTGTGGGTTCGTACATCCCAAATTGTTACTAAAATTTATGATGTTGATGTTTGTAACTTTTTTTGTTTCTGTTTTCTAACTGTTTTAAGTGCCTGCAATCAGGAAAACTGTAAAGAGATCAAGACTAATTACCAGTCAACTTCTATGCTGGAAGCTACTCTAGAGGTGAGCCTCACAAAGCTGGAAATGCCTCTTGTTTTGCAAAACAACAGCAATGTGGAAAGGGCAGAGACCTATGCAAAAGAGCTTGAGGATGTAAGTGAACCATATGTTTCCCATGCTTCACTCAATCAACCTTTTCTTAGCAAAAGAGCTTGAGAATGTAAGGATCTAAAATTCCTTCTTAGTGAAAATGTTCCATTTGATGAATTGGCTATGTTAAATAGAAAATACAGATAATTGGTACTGGAAGAATAGAGAATACATATAATAGGTGGAGCTAGAGGTTGACATTAGGACATTGTGGGAGACAAACAGAAATTCAATAAAGGTCGAGCCTTAGAAACCCTATGTATTACAACTATTGGTAGATAGAGGAGACAATAGACCACCACAAAGATATAGACATGATATTGTTGACTATGCTCTGACAATGGCTGAGGAGTTGGAGTTTGATGAGCCATCATCATACAAAGATTCAATAGAAGGCAGAATGGTTGGTAGCAGAGGATAAGAAAACTGTTAGATGAAGATGGCTGTTCAAGAAAAAGAAAGGCGTCCATGGAAATCCCATGCAAATTGTTCTTTATTTACTTTGGTTGCATGTACATGTTTATTGCAGCCAGAGATGTTACGTAGATAAACAATTTGTGGAGCGATTGAATAGTGAGTTTGAGATGATGAATCTTGGGGCAGCCAAAGAGATTTTACACATGGAGATCCATAGAGAGAATAGCAAAGTGGTATCTATCATGAGACATTTATACAAAAAGCATTGCAGTGCTTCAATATAGAATGAAGCCATTGAGTAATCCACTAACATCATAGTTCACATTGTCCTCAAATGAGTCACTTATATTTGAGGATGAGGTGGAGTAGAAGTCACATGTAATCTACTCAAGTGCAGTGGGCACTTTAATGTATGACATTTCACATGTTAGAAAATTTATGGAAAATCATGAAGGAACATATCGAGTGGCAGTAAATATGTGCAATTAGATGTTTCAAGTGTATATCCAATATCTGTTTATTATATAATAGTTCTAATTCTTCTATTAGAGTTGTTGGGTATATTACGTTTTGGTTATGCATGCACTGAAGCAAGATGAGATCCTAAAAGGTTATGTTTTCACACTATGTAAGTTTGCTATTATTATTCTTCTTTTTTTGTTATGAAAGTGTATAATAACTTGGGAAGTAATATTGCAACAAAATTTCTTTTTCGACTTGTGAGGTAGATTCCATGGCACTTACAGAAGCTGTGGAAGAAGTCATATGGTTGAAGGGTCTAATTATCAGTTTAGGATTTGTACAGTCAGATTCCTATTATTTATGATAATAAAAGTGCCAGACTTGACTAAGAGTCCTGTGCATCATGAAACAACCAAGCACATCGATGTCATGTATCACTTTATCATGAGATCTTTAGTTCTGATAAAGTTGCAGTTTAGAAGATTACCACAACAGATAATCTAGCGGACATAATGACTAAAACAGTGCCTATAAGCAAGTGCACACATTGCTTGGACTTGGTGAAGATTTTTAGCAATTGACACGCCTCTTAAGCCAATTCGGTGGGATGGCTTTGTTGAGGAGTTTTTAGTTTTGAACATGTTTGGTGAAATTCAATAGGAGATGGAAGTTCTTGTAACTTATCTTGATTTCAAGTGATTGAATACTAGTAAATAAAGTCGTCCTAGGTAGTAGAGTGGATGAGGGTAAGTTTTGGGGAGCTTAGAGGCAAAGCGCCCATGCTATAGTTTAGCTTTATAGTTTTATCCTTAACACTGGGTTTATGTATGTGTAAATATGTATCTATTTTTACCCTTTAAGTCGACTTCGATGCATTATGTGAGTTTTGCTTTTATTGAGGGGGAAAAAGAGACAGAGATCACATTTTCCAGAGTTTGTTATAGTGAATCCGAATTCATCCATCTTGTTGAGTAGGTTGACTTGGCTGAACTACGTAAATTCTTTGTCTTTTCACTTTTTTTTCTAAATTTATTATTTAGTTTGTTACATGACACAGTAATAATTAATTCATACTTGCAGTCTAAAGTGATTTGATGCTAAAATCAAGTATTTATTCCCATCTTTATCTTCAGAATGATTATATGCAAATTTCATAATCAACTCAAAAGTTGTTGCTTTCATATCAAGTCACTTAAAAATTTACACATGTTAGACTCAGTTCAATGGATTTGAAAAATTTTGTAGATATAGAATATATATGATGGATATTTATACACAGTTTGTATGATATCTCAATCCCATATCGGAGAGATGTAATTGTTGAAGTCATACAAAAGTTCAAATTTTATACTACTAATAACTTGAGTTTGAGTTTTTTAAAAATTAATGGTTTGTGTTTGAAAGTTGTTAAATCAGTAGTTCTAAAGCCCACCTATAACCTAGCACTAACTCAAACTCCGGATTTTGAGCGAGCAATAGTTTGGATTCAAAAGTTGTTGAATTAGTGGTCCTTAGGCAACGTTATAGTTGGGATGATTAAGGAAATAATTTGTTATATTTAGAAGTGAACTTACCCACATGAATCACATTACAGTCACTATGCTGAGTAAGTTGTTTCATTCTTTGCAGATTGCCAACATGCTCAAAAAGAAACATGAGGAAGCTAGAGAGATATTGGTTCGAGCCATTGTGAACAGCAATAATCTATTGATGCTCGACCATCCCATATATGAAGACAAGATATCCTTTCAGCTGTCTTTTATGGTATTAGTTTCTTATTTTTGCTACAAAAGTGCAGGTCCTCTCCTTAACATTTGGAAACATATCTAAGCTTCAGAAGTTTGCTGCTCAGTTGGTGTCCAAGGAGCTTCCAGTGAAATCATTAGGATCAACAGTTGTGTAATGAAGGTATGTCACTTGCCTCGTTCTTAGTTGATGACGTCCCTGACAGGCAAAAACTTCGTGGCAGGATATAATTTTCTCTGTGATTTAAGTGATGCCAACCACTTACCTCTTATCATTTTGAGTTACACGAACATAGTTAAACCTCATGTTTTCCTAAATCCAGTTCACTTTTTATACTAACTCCGGGTGATTCGGAAGTTAAACGTGGTCTGTTCTGATTGAACAAAACTTATGTTGATTAAGTAATCAAATAATGGACAAAGTTCTTACTAGTCATATGCTAGATAGGAATAAATGAGTCAAAATACATGGTTTGCATAAATTTGACTGTTTATGTTTGTACTGTTTCAAATTAGGATCATTATCATTCTCAGAAAATGTCTTCTTTTGCAATTATTTCCTATGATGATACCTCTCATCACCAAGATGCATGCAGTTTGGTTAGACTGGTTTATATGAACTTACATGGAACCCAAATTTACTACTTTAGGTTTGTTTTTACACTAAAGAACACAACTAACTGGAGCTAAACTAGACAGTATCAAGTTGAGCTTGCACTGGTTCTTGCCACCTTCAAACTATGTACTTATACTACCTTTCTCTCCTTGTTTAGATTTATATTGTCCTGTGCTTATTGCAACAAACCAAGCTCAAGGCATAAAGTTCGTCGTACATTTACAAAGAGTCCTTATGAATTTATAACACAATATATTTACATCAAACAGTAATAAAATAATTAATTCAAATGAATAAACTGAAAATTTATACAAACACGAGATTGAGTATTAATATATAAATAATAGATCGAATCATTCTTTATTGTCATCTTAATTATTTGAGGATGTGAATTCAATTCCTTAATTATCATTTTAATTTATAGAAAATGAGTATTTATTCAGAAGAATTTAAGGCTGTAAGAATAATATTGAACGTTAGGTAAATTATCTTCTAAATTTACATATAAAAAATAATATTAAAAAATCCTAGTTAGTTCAAATTATTATCTATAAACTACAGAAAAATTTTAAAATTATGTTTTCATGCAATAAAAGAGTTAAAATTTGCTGAAATTTTTTCTATTAAAATGATAGTTTTTGAGGTCATGGATGTGAAAAGGACAGATAAAATTTGTAAACTTCTTGTTGAGTATACATAGATGTTATTTTAGGAAGATGCCGAAATAGGGTGACTCCTTGAAGCAAAATGGTTGGTTAGTTGATTAACGAGTTGAAGAATGACTTTTGTAAACTCAACCAAAATCATGAGACACCTCATATTCGGAGATGGAACTGGTGGATATCTTCGTTTTTAGTGATTAATCAAATATAAGAATAGAAAGAAAGGTTAATTTGTCTTTTGGGAGATGCCACTTGTATAGATAAATTTAATATATATACTAAGAGTTAGTTCAATTAATAAAGAAATATGTTTTTTTTTAAAATTAGGTTCTTTCTAATAATGCAATTAATTTTTTTAGTAGATTAACGTGGGAGAATGCATCTTTAAAATCATTTAGAGAAAAATTTAGCATGTTTATGCAGAAAGCTAACTTGAGATGACTTTACCGCTTTTTTTTTTTTTTTAAAGGTAATATATAGCTTTATAAATACAACCATCAAGTCTATTCACATTGCACTTTCAGCTATTCTCTCACAAGTCAGGGTGAACATGGCTAAATTGACATTTCTGGTGTGGCTAGTGCTTATAATACTTTCATTTCCATTATTTACATCTCGCCCCCTTAGTCCATACATAGTGGGAAGAAATCTGATCCAGTCTTATGCTGCAAAAGTGTCAGCAACACAAGTATATGGTAGATTTGCAGGCAACACTTTTGAAAATTTCAGCGACTCGAAACGTTTGAGTCCGGCCGGTCCTGATCCCAAACACCACTGATCATTATATCATTACAGATCCTCTTTGTAGGGAAAAAATTGAATAATTGGCATCCTCCTGGCATAGATTTTCATCCCTTGATGCAACAAAATAAATATATGCCTATTGTGTATGCAGGTCTTATGAATTAGGAATCAGAAACAAGGAAAAAAGAATGTTTGGGGTCTATGAACTAAGTTGTGAATGCCGTGACCATTTATGCAGTTTATGTGGTTAGAGCATGTTTGTGATTTGATCTTAATTTTCAAAGTTTATATGAAAGAAATGGACACCATATGCAACATCTATAGATATTTAGTTGCATATGGAAAACCATTGTCAACTAGGAAAAATATTATGATCAAACACATGTAAAACCCGTGAGGATCGTATTAGTACATGCAATAAAATCTGACACTCTTGTTATTTTTATGTGTAGTATTTAACAATTTATTTACGTAGGTAAACCTATAAATTAAATTATGTTACTAATTATTGAATCTGGTAATTTGTATTGAGTTAATTTTGGGTTCATATGTCCTGATTTGTTTGTTTTTATTTTTTATTTTTTATTTTTTATTTTTTATTTTTGTAAGGATGAAACAGAACAATTTCATTACTCGGGAAATAATTTTTTTGAGGGAGATATGTCCTGTTTTATGTAGTAATTCATATAAAAGTAAGCATATCATTTGCCGTCAAGAATTAGAAGAATTTTTCATGACAATTTTAGTTTATTAGCGACGTGGAGAAATTAGAGAGTTAATATAATTGCAATGCTTCATTTTATTTTGAGTTCGAGTTCTAATTAGAAGTCTAACGGAACATTTAATTGGAATTTAATTCAGAAGAATTTTTAATTAAATAGTTGAAAGATTGTGATATGCAAAATTTTCAATTTGATAGATAATACAATTTAGAGGTTTAATTAGATAATTTAATTTCAATAAAAATGTTTAATTATTACATTTTAATTTTAGTAGAGTTTTTAAATAAACAATCAGTTGGATTTTTAATTAGATAGTATTATCTACCCTCTCCTGCTCAATTAATTAGTCAACAAATACTATTAACTCTCATTCTCTGACTTTATGGAGTTTTGATTAGATAGTTTATCTTACTGGATTATATATATATATATATATATATCTACATATTTATCTCTATATATGAAGCAATGTACATATTGCAACAGTTATGTTTTCAATGACGACAATTAGCAATAATTTATGAATTATTCTATTAATTTCATCACTAATCCTTTTAATGATGTATAGGTTACTTTGTTATCATGTATATTTATTTTTATTTTTTTATGTATAAAAACATTATAAAATATACTTTCAAAAATAATTTATTAACATATATATGCGCGCGTGCACACACACACACACACACAAACACGTTATAAACTAATTTTGATTGATATTGAAACAAATTTTTATTGTAAACTAGTGTTATCATTGCAATGGACGTGTGTCAATATATATATATATATATATATCACATTAATTTTATACCATCCTTAACATTATAACTTAAAATATGAAATATAATTCTAACACTTTACACTCTAAGTTAGTAATTTATGTAGGACTTTGAAAAAAAATCCAATAATTTGATTCAAACAATTGCATGTATGTGAAGTAAAACGATAATATGCATTTTTAGATCTAAATATAAAAAGTTTGAATATATTTTCAAGCCTATCACAAGGACATAGAACAATTAGAAATATTAAATATTATTGAGATGATTTGTTTAATATTTAAATTTTGTCTAAAACTTGATACATTTATATTCAATTTATTGAGAAGATCTTTAAAATTGTTGAATATTAATTTGATTTACAATATAGTATATATACTTTCATTATTATCGTTTAATATTATTTTCTTCAATTAATTTAAATTTTTTTATCATTCACTTACACATGAATTTATATTTTTTAATAAATTTTAAAAAATTACGTATAAAAAACTAAGAATGACTAATTTAATCTAGGAGTGGAGATTGATTTTGTAGTTTTTTTTTTTTTTGGTGTAAAATTATGAAATATAACTATGAATTTTCAACGTTATAATAATACTCATACTTTAATCAAATAGAAATGCTTCTATATGAGGATCAATTGTCTAAAGAGAAGATATGCTAAGGATGCTGAGCATAGGACATTGGACACACATATATCATTTTAAATTCAAAACGAAAAGAAACAAAAATAATATATACATATACATATATATGATAGAAAATGGTCAGCTTGTGTACGAGACGAAGAAAGAAAGTGTTAGAGACAAGTGAAGTTGGAAGTTTGTTATATAACAATTCAAAGCACACATTGTGGGGTTCGTATAATAAGCCAAAGAAGGTTTTGGAAGCGTGACTCTTGAAAACCCAATGAAAGCTCCTTTCCAGATTCAATGCCCACATGATTTCACATGCTGACAAGACAAATGACTTGGACACTCAAAACAATTCAACATCAAAAGTTTCAAACCCTTTTAACAATACACATCCTAGGTTCTCTTGCCCCATAATATTAATAATAATAATAAAGCTAAATGGGCTATTAAATGACTAACTTTCTAAGTTTTATTGAATTAAATGCTCAATTTTTATTAGTAATAAATAACTCAATGTTTAAAATTATGTATATCATTATTATAAAGGGCTTAATGTCTATAAAAAAATTATGATTTAATTCAAATTATTCAATATATTATTATGTATTTTTATTAAAAAATTATATCATTATTGGTGTACATATATAACATAATAAATAAAAAGTAAAAATTAAGCACTAATTAGTGCATTTAGTCTAATAACAAATATTATTTCTTTTTTAAAAAAATAAGAAACGTAATTTTAAGAACCTATGATGAATTACAAACTAAATTTTTGCGTTAACAATAAATATTAACGAACATATCTGTTTATAACAAATTTTATATATTTGAAGCTGAACTGAACGTTAATTTTTTTTTTTTTTTGATAAGTTGATAAAATGCAAAGATCAAAAAACAAAAACCTGACTATAAAACGAAACAAAAAGCAAACCATGTATATTTTGTTGGTCATGGTTCCACTAAGTTGTGTAATATTAATTTTAATAACAAAAAAAGAATACCCACCATTTTGTCAAGGTTTAAATGTATATATATGTATATCATGCCCTCTCTTTTGTCCATTATATCTACAAGTGAAGCATTTGGATTGCAGAAAATGTCTTGCATTAAGATTTTCTTGTGCTTAATGTTGATAATTTTATCATTTTCATCTTCTAAAGGAACTCGTTCTCTTGTCACAATGTCTGAAACTCAACTGCATAGTCCATCGTCTGAAACTCAGCCACTTAGTCCGTATATGAGGGGGAAGAAGCTAATCGCTTCAATTCAAGACAGGAGTGGTAGAAACGTCCAAAGAGGGAATGGAAATATAGGCAAAAGTCTTTTCGATTCCAAAAGAACAAGTCCTGGGGGCTAATTCACGTTTATGATAAACGGTGATATCTCAATTTATAACAAAAAATATATAATTATTAAGTTTTAAATAAAAATTTAAATTTTAAGTGATCTGGGTCTAAAAAATTAAAGTTCATGGACCCTAATAATTTTTTTTTTTACAAATATAGAAACCGGTGGCATCACAGAAGGAAGATTGTGTGATAAATAGTTAATAGGAATTTTTGTAATGGTACCAGTGAGACAATATGCTGAACATTAGATAATATTTCTGGTGTCTTCTTCTCTTTTTCTTCTTCTTTGGTTTAGGAGTAATTTCATAAATAAATATATATGTATGTATTCCAACAGAATTCTCATAGTTTAATGGAACTGAGATAAATTAGTGCCACTTTTGCTGGACTTTAGCGGGAATGGCTGGACGAAAAAGAAGGATTTATGAAAATCATAGCTGCAAAAAAAAAAAAAAAAGGTGATACAAGAAAGTACTAATTTCATAATGTGGATAAAGAGATTTGATTATCTCATAACCAAAATCCTATTATAAAAATGACAAACAACTACTATAAAACAACAGTAAAGTGCTCCCTTCTTTAAACTCAGTGCAGATATGGATAAGGCAAAAAGCTCAGAAAATTAATGTTATCCTATATATAATATATATAATTAATGGTAAGAAGAATCCATGATTGAAGCTGCTAATCTCCATAGTATTTGTGGGATTCTTCAGTACTATACACCCAAGTGCAGTAATCTAATTCTCTCTTACGACAAATGAAAGTCTCTCAAATCTCAATAACATTCATACTGTAATGCATTTCTATTTGATATAAAAGCTCTTGATAAGAATATTTCAAGCTAATTACTACAAGTAGCTTTTGCTGTAGCAGCAAGTGATTTGAGTTTCAACTTAATGTATGTACTCCATAGAAATGCCACAAACAAAAAGTTCAAATAGTTGGTGAAAACATGAAGCTCTATATTTCTTTAGTGTTGTAAGTTCAAAACACATTTCTACTTGTATTATATGACATGGTAAAAATATAAAAAATTTAATCATTCAAATCTAAATGCGTAATTTTTTTTTTTTTAATAAAAAATTTAATTTTTGAGAACATTAGATAGATCTGTGCTAATATATATTTACATTTTTTTAAGTACATAATAAGAAAATTTGTTAATTAACATATTATGAACTTACTTAAAAAGATAAATTTCGTTACACTATTTAAAGATAAATATGGGTAAGGGATGAATCCATAACATGAATATTCAATTTTTTAATAAAATTATTTAACAATATAAAAAATATGGTATTATAATGATTAAAATCTTTAAGTTTAATTGAAAATCACGAGTTAAAATCTCATTAAAAATATATATTTTATTAAATTATTAACTTATTATGAGGTTGACATCGGTTAGTTAAGTAGTAATATTTAATTTTGTAAAATTAAAATAAATCAGTTAAACTGTAGTGATAAAATTGAATTTAATTTTAATAAATTTATTATATTTTAAAATAAAATGAATATTTTAAAATAATCATAATGCATTAAAAATTAATCTAATTTTATATTAATGTATATATATATAGAGTTGCCTACCATTATATGAATTAATTTAGTAATTAAGTCAAGCAATAGAAAAGGTGCAAAAGGTGGTCCAGGAAAAAAGAAATCGACAAAAGTTGGAATAAAAGACAGAGCCCGAATGCCTTTCGGAAGAACGATGAGAATGTTTAAACAAGAAGCAAAAAGGTGGTTATATGTCTTTTATGATCAATTAGAAAAATTAAAGGGTGGAAAGGCGAAACACTCCAATCTCTCTCCTCAAGGCCCTTAGTACATGTGAATACGATAATATATGTATATATGTATGTATATATATGTATATATGTACATATATAGATGGGGCCAAAATCCAACGACTCACATGCAGCAGTGGACACCCAGAAAGCAATTTCTAGTTAACACTTAAAAATCATGCTTTATAGGGTTGGTTTTCTGAGTTAATGTTGTAATGGACACCTCAAATTTGTTATGTATTACTCACTAATTTGTCCTATTACAGTAACAATTCGAAGAAATTAATTAGTTTTTAAATTAATAATAAGACAAACATCAACTTCTTTCTATATAATTAATATTGTCTTGAAGCAACAAATAATTACAGTATATAATCATGGACTTGATCTCTAATTTTCATTAGAATTCAGTAATTTTTCTTAGGACCATGACCAGCCTTATAAAAATTTATACACTTCAAAAATTTATGATATTTTTATATTAACGATAATACACATTATATTTCTTTTGTTACAAAAAAAAAAAAATATATATATATATATATATCAAAATTCAAAAAAAAATCTAAATATTACACATTTTAGATCAGGAGACCCCGATAAAATCAATTATAATTATGTTTAGAATTCTCATAAAAGAGTGCTGTAGTTAATGTAGTACAAGAGATCGGTGTAAAGCTTGATTTGTCAGATAGTTTGCATACTAATTTTTTTTTTTCAATAGACATGTTGTATTTTAACAATATAATTTTTTATTAATCAAATTTTAATAGTCAAAATAAGGTTAGAATTTGCGTTAATCGAAAACAAATCATTATTAAAAATTTTATTTAAAATTTAATAGAACCATCTTAGTTCAATTGGTAAAACGCATTACTTTTAATCATGTGGTCGTGGGTTCGATTCACACAGATGTTATCTTAATTTATGAAAAGTACATACAATATTTTAATAAAAAACAATTAGAATCCACGTTAGAGAGAGATGGAACTGCCAATTATTTAACTAAAAAATATTAATTATTATTAATTGATAAAGAAGATGATGTTAAATAAATAAATAAATATATATATATATATATATATATGTAGGGCATTTATCATTTGAACTGACATTAATCATGCATTCAATTGATAACAAGATTTTATAGTAGTTAAATGTTTAATATATATTTTTTTTATAAGAAATTATTAGTTTGAATTAAAGTTATATTCTAATATATATATTTTTATTTTTTAAAAATTAATTAATAATAAAGAGAATGATAGAAAAAATGATAATATAATTGGAAAAAATTTTAAAATACCATGTTTTCTTTTTATATAATATTTTTGTTTTCCATCTAGGTTTCAACGATTAAATTCTTTGATATATTGTC
>NW_019014685.1:441234-478517 GCF_000150535.2 Carica papaya
GCAATCAGTTAAAACTTCCTTGTAATATGCCTACTTTCTGGTAATGCACGAAGCATACAAATGTATAGACAGTGACACATTCAGGTTTATCCATTATATGTTATAAATATATGAATGTCTGATATAGGTTTAAAGCCATTAACTACCATTTAGAAGGAGCCAAATGTGATTATCATCTCCATTTTTAGCCCTATTGGTAAAAGCTTAGTCAGATAAAATCTTTTAAGTTCACAATTGCTGATGTAAGATCCAAATTTAAAAAGTTATGGTTTTACTAATACCCTTTGGAAAGTAGTTCATAATGGACACCTCACTTTCAAATTCATCCATATCTTACAAAATTACAAAGTCAGAGATCCCACATATATGTATATATATTCTTGTTCATATCATTTAGCTATATATGCAGTCAGGAGTCCGCGTCAAACAACGGCGGAAAGTTGATCATTATAATTTATGATTCAGAAAAAGTTAAGATCAAGACCTGTCTATAAATACAGTCTTGAAAACTTGTAAGAAAACCATACAAAGACCAAAGAAGAAGAGAATGCATTTCAATGATTAACCTCAAGTCTTTACTGTGTCTTACTTTGATCCTGCTGTTGTTTAGCTGCATTGAAAATCGTCCTCTTCGATCGCCTGTTGAGAAGAGGAGATTAAGCGAATCAATCAAAGCATTGAAACAAGAAGCAAAGGAAGCAAAGAGAAGTCTTTATGCATACCCCTACAGAGTAAGCCCTGGAGGGCCTGACCCACAACACCACTTCACTAATAACTAGTTTCTTTTGCAAACTAAACTTCAACTGATAACAAGACTATGTATATATATATATATATGTGTATAACTGTTCTCTTCTTACAATTAATTACTGGTTTTGTTTATCAACTTCACTAGCTTTTTTCAGATAAAGATGAGATGCAAGTAACTAACTTCTGAACTTTGCTGTGTTTGACATTTCAATGAATCATTACAATTAATTTTATGCTGTGCCTGACATTTCTCAGTACATATTAAACTGCATTAGGAAAAAAACATTATTGTCATAAGTTATATTATTAACGTTTGTTTTTTCTTTTTTGTTGTTTGATAAATAAAAGGTCATTTTCTAATTCTTTCATTCTCCATAACCTATTGAGAATTTCTAATTCTATCATTTTATAATAGAATAAAAGAGATATTCGTTCATAGATAATTTGTACCATTGATTTTCTTGCGGAGCTCTCATGAAGTTCTTCAATGATCTTGGCTTTGAGGTATGCATGTGAACGCCCAAATCAATCATCCTTTCCTGTTTAATAAGCCATGAAATCATGTATATGGTACATTAGTATTCTATTCACTTGGCAGATTTTATCTTAGTATTTTCAATGAGATATCTTGGTCTAATTTATCTGTTGTCCTGTAAAAAGAATGGAGCAAGAGCAGAAACACGATCCCCATCAGTTTTAACTGACAAGTGTTTTGGAGAATGAATTTGTTGCATTACTTCTTAGAAAGGGTTTGAAGCCAAACAAATGAGCTTTGATAACTAATTTACCTGCCTATTGGTGGTAATTCTTTGTTCCAAAAGGTTGCCATGGTTTGTACTTTGGAAAGGAAGCAGAACTCTTTTGAGCAAAAAGTGTTTAGTGAACACTTGCAAAGGTGCAGCTTGTCTGACTTTAAGTAAAACAAATATTGTAAATGGTGTAGTTTTCCGATTTTGAGTAAAATAAATATTGCGAAAGGTGTAATTTCTCGAACTTGAAATGAATAAGTACGTTAAGAGTTAATTTAACACCAAGAATAATAAGCATTGTGAGAGACATGCTTGTCAACCTTAGCAAAAACAATCGGATGTAACCGTAAAATTTATTAATGAAATTCTCAAATGGTGACTTCAGAAGATTAAATAAACACGTGAGCTAAATTAGCGAAAATTTGAGAAAACCGATCACCTCTTTCCCTCTTGGGTTGCTTCGATCATTCAGGAAAGCAATGATCCTAGTACTCTTACCCAGGGATTTTGCAAGTAAACCAGGTGAACTATTTCTTAAAAAACTAAAACAATTTTCCTGCATAGAAACAATCATCTCACTAAATATGTCAACCCCCTTAAACATAATGCACAAACCTTTATACAAGGGAAGTACTAATTAAGAAACACTTTGATGATTCAAGTACCGCAATTTCAATGGCCTGAAACGAAGTTAAACCACAAAATGACATTACGTAATATATGTAGTTCACTTCTCCATAACATAAATATATGATAATTTAATAGCAATAATCCACAAAAAGATCCCATTAAAACATATACATGAGCCTAGAATCATCCTAGTTGTCAAAAGCCTTAAGGGAGTCAAGAGGGTCAATTTCCGCAAGAAGTGGCAGATCAACTGGTAATTTTTCAGCACTCAAGCCTTGACCTCTTAATGCCTCAACCACTTCGTCAAACACAATCCTGTTACCTGTCCGAGTGAGGTGTAAACCATCGCTGCAATCCCAAAATAGAAAGGCTTAAAAAGCTTTTCAGGTGCAGAGCTTTCTCTTTTTATTGATTGTCAGAACAAGTACATATAGATACTCTGGAGATATAATTATAATGAGTTCCCCCAAAAAGGTCTTAGAAGGGTTAGTTATTTGCATTTGAAATTAAAGGTAAAATATTTCAACTATAAAGCTAAGTTCAAAATTCAATTTTATGGAATAAGAATGGGAATAAAATACAAATTGGATAAAAAAGTTTGAATGAAAATAGCATTCTAACTTTAAGCCGATTTTTTATCTCTAAACTCATAAGGTATTTTGTCATTATTTCCTTGACAAGTGTAGACATAAAATAATCATTATGAAACTGAAAATACAAGTAAAGTTTATTCATTCATGGATCAAGTATGTAAACTATAATGTTCTTTTATCAATTTAATAACTAAAATCTAGAAATTAAATAGAAATAGAATAGATTTAAACCAGATGTTTTTTTTCTTTTGAGATAATAGATTTAAACCAGATGTAATGCAATAGAAAATAATATTGTTGAGAATAAGGTTAGATATTATCCTTGACATGACCTTATGAGATGGTGTGAGCATCATGGCGTCACAGAAAAAGTGTAAATCGAGAGCCAAGTGCTTAATTCAGCATGAAACACCATATCACCACAAAATTAGGTAGCACTAATGTTGTTGCAGTGTATGACTATATTGTTGGAATGGAGTTGTGGAGCTCATTTAACAAAGATTGTACCAACACCAGCTCAATAGTGATAATAGCTACATCCTTGTATTCTACTTCTGTAGATGATCACACAAATGTTTTTTACTTATCAGAGCTCTAGCTAATGGAGGTTGATATGAGATAAACGATGTACACTGAGGTGGAAGGAAAGAGATCAGTCTCTCCAACCCAATCACCGGAGAAGCATGTGAGAGAGTCAATTTCCAGGGATAGTGTTTGCAGGCCATATGAAATAGTATTCTTTATATCGTGCAGAAATATTTTGACAGCATGCCAGAATGCGTCAAGTTGTTGTGCATGTGCTAAGCAACTTGATTCACAGCAAATGAAATGTTGGGGTGAGTAGTTGCAAGATACTGAAAATAACTCAAAATTATCCAATATTTACTATCATTAAGAACTTTTGGAACAACAGATATTGTAAAAGCATACATTTGGCTGTCATTAGTGACCCATATGCAAGCAAAAACTTCTGAAGGGTTTGATATCAGGATGTTGGTTCTCGCGTAAGACCATTTAGGGACTTGTTAAGCCTACAGGCCAGCTGGAAAATACTCTTAGTGAAACAGAAGGACCAAACCATATGCACATTCTTCTCAAGTTGTTGGGCATCGTTAATATCAAGTTAGTGCATCAACCAGCCACTAGAATCTATCAAGGTTTTTACTTTGATATAATCTTCCCCATACTTTTGATGAAAACCCTTGGCCACTGAACAAGCCTTTATCGACCAATTGAGCCATCTGATTTGTGTTTCATCATGAAAAACCATTTACAACCAACAGGATTTTTGTTGAGAGGTAGTAAGTTGGTGCAGCATGAGGATCAGGGCTGTGGCTATGTGAGGCAATAGCAAGTGTAGGGAATGGGGAGAGCTGGAGATAGAAGATGAGAAAGGATAGGATGACTACTAGTGCAAGGGAAACAGAGACTATACTTGTCTTGTCCAAGAAGTACTATCTGTCCAAAAAGTTCTAGCTTTTGTGCAGACTGCTAGAAGGACCAGAATTTCTGGGATGTCTGGATACCAGTTCTGTGAGTAGCCAGGAGTCAAGGACAGAATTTTGTGATGGCTGGATATCTGAAAAGGGAAAGGGTCTTCATCAAATACATGTATCAAGGTTATAAAGACTAGAAGCTTTGGTGTAGTTTGGAAGGTTTATAAGTGATGCGCAACATGTTCTATCTGAGCATTATTTCACAAGTGTACTCATATTCCGTGGCAAGCAAGAGATTTGCATGGTCAGATGCAGCAGTGGTTTAGTTTATTGATGGTGCTGTATTATTTTTTTTTTGAAGACTGTTTGGCAATGTAATTAGACTTATCCTAAAATTTACAAATAACAGCAACTTCATTTGGGTGTGGGGTATTTGATGGGTGAACAAATCGTTGAACAAGACTTTTGGCCAAGAGGAAATGTAGGATATAATGCTTTAGAACTTTTTAAGGACAGATTTCTCATATTATTCAAAGTGACGAAAAGTACAGATAGATGTCCCAAGAGAAGAAATGTGTACGTGTTGGCTATGTACATTTGAAATTTAAACTACAAAGATTAATCTGGAATGGAACATGACAGTGTGATGAGGATAAGGTTGGGTGTTATCCATGATAAGAATCACAGATATCGACTAAGAATCATAATGCAGTACAAAGGAAGGATTGACATATGAACAAACATGTGATTTCTCCAAGGCCAGAAGTTATTATTATTTTTGTTACTATCATTATTATTAGTAGTAGTAATATTAGTGTTATTAATTTAGAGCATCAAGACTAAAATTATGAAAACAGAAAATTGTTACAAGAAGTCTTGACGCAATTGTTTAATGTATTTAAACAAACTAATAGAACAACTAGCAGTATTGCCATAATTGGTCAGAATTATCTTGCTTGCAAAAATTACATAGATATATATATATATATTTTGAGAGAGCCGGAGAGAATAGAGTAGAATCAAAAGATTACAGTTTAAGACTACTAGTACGCAAGAGGATTATAACAATAAGTCAATCATGCTGGAGGTGAAGCAACTCCAAGCTATTAGCAGGCAAGCCTATAAGTTAATGATCCCAGATTATCAGTTTTTTGAGTACTTAACCTTGGCCCTTGGCCAACTAAGATGATTCTGGTTTCCCTACACTTAATCATGAATCTCCATCTCATTGTTAATTAGTTTTCCATCTAATAGAACTTCAACCAAATCCCAGGAGAATAAAAGGCCCCAGGTTCAAACCAATTAGTTCTCATTGTCGCAAATAACTTTTACTGAGTTTCCCGAAATTAAGAATTGCTACTCTAAAACTAAACTAACCTGATGAACCTGAACTAGGACTTCCCTAGCAAAAACTTAGCAATGTAATGTTCTCCAATTTTCATCACGAAGAATCTGCAGACCATTTTACCATTTCTCAATTGACGACAGTTGAGGCACCACCTAAACAAAAAACACTTGGTAGACGATGCAATAAAAATTTATAGAACCAAGAACCATCTTTCAGAAAATTTGAGCAAATAATCCTGGAAAAGATGATTAAAAGTACACTGAACTTGATGTCACTGAATGTTGATAATCACAACCAGAATAAGCACCCAAAGTCAATAATTATCAAGCATGAAAATTGTCAATGCAAATCAACTCTATGAACGTCTATGAATTTTGAAAAGCAAGCTCAAGTAAATGATATAGGCCAAAAATTATACCTTAGACAAGACTTCTGCCATCCTGGAAACTTTTGCATTTTGCTCCAAAGATCTATCACTGGAATACCACATTCACTAGCAACAGCAGAACATGCCTTGGCATAAGCACCGGCAGCTTCATTTGTCCTCTCAGGCAAGCCCGTCGGATCCTCAATGAAAGGATACCTGGTTTAAGATGATTTCAACAGCTCCCCCAAGATTAGTAACATTGTTTCTGCTTTATTATTTTTAATTTCCAATAACATTAACACATTAGATATGCAAAAAATAAGGTGATAAAATACAAACAGTCCCTAGGACATCACGGAAAGAAAAAAATATCCATCTAAACTGAAGGTGATGTTAGTAAAGACATGAAACGTATAATTATACCTGAGACGCCCATCTTCATCAATCGGAGGAGGAGTTATGAGAAGAATGGAGGTCGTTGGCCACCTGCTCTGATTCCCAGAAAAAAAATTTGCAGGAAAAAAAAAGCTTAACACGATCAGGAAGAAACCAAAAACAACAAAGCAATACAGCACGAACAAACTCATTATGTGTGTGGACACACTGGTCTAGTTCAGCTATCATTGCATACTTACCAAACTCCACTACATGTGAAAGAAAGGTTCATAAAGGGCATCCTGGTTTTTTCTGAACTTCACTGGAAATAATTTAGATGAAGAGAAAATTGATTCTCTTCACACTTTCTAATCTAGCAATACCATCTATTACCGAAACTGATTTTCCTTTAAACGTCCTTTGGTAGCTCAAAAAAGTAATTTCCAGAATGATAAAAACTTTGAATTGGTTTAGTTTATTTCATTTCTATCAGAGAAGTTTTAACGCGTCAAGAAGCCACAGATAAAATAATTCTTAAAATAATCTCTCCTTAGAACTCATACATCGAGACTAATAATCTTCTGTCGATAGCCTAAGTAAACTTGATCTACAGTTTAAAATTGTTCAAATCAGTCCCACACAAAATTTGCTTTCTGAACTTCCAGAACTTTTCAGATGCATCTAAATCGACACTTCACTTGTTAGTTAAAATTTTTTTATTAAAAAAGAAAATTAAGTCGGTTTTTAATCGTACACTATTTACCTGGATAGTTTAAATGAACATAAAAGGTGATGATGTGGCATGTTCTGGCGCTTAGTGCTAAAGTAGCATTTCTAAATATTCTCGTTTTTTTATTTCTTAGAATAGTATTCAAAAATATGAAATAAAAAATTAATGTTTAAATTTAAGAAAAAGTTAAAAAAAAAAAAAAAAAGCATAATTTTCTGCACTATTTTCCATGTCTTTTTTCTCTCATTTTCCCGCCTACCGGATGCACCATTTTTCTCTCTAACTCTCGCCTTTTGAAACAACTAATAACCCTCTCTTACTTCCCTCCTCTCCTCCCCAAACACCCAACTTTGCCACCTCAATGTTCATAGCACAACCTATTTCTCATTCTTCTCTATTTTTCCTATCCGCCTCTTCCTTCCTAACCACAGAACACAAACTCATTAGACCAAACATCTATTTTCTTTTCTTGTTTTTGTCTCCGCCAAATTCCCCGATTTCTTTGTCGCTATTACTCTTAAGCGACAAGCCCACGACGCCCTCTCTCGTACTTCGACTAATCTGGGGAACTCTAGATGCACGATCGTATCTGCACTCATTACCGAAAAAGATGGCCATTCTCTTCGCCGTCCCGGACGCATTCATCCGTACATGGCCCCAAAAGCACCTCCCGTGCTCCATGGAGAAGTTGGCGGAGTTGAAGTCGAAGTGGGTTGCACACCGTCGCCAGCAGTCTCCGGGAATGATGCATTTGAAGGGCAGGCATCGAGGGGAAACCTGGGGATCAACGATGAGGTACTGCTGTGGCGTGAAGAGAATAAGAAATAGAGAGCTTTTTGCTTTGTAGGAGAGAGAACGGGACAGAAGGTGCACAAGAAAGAGAGAGGGAGCTTTGGGAGGGTTAAAAGAGGAAGAAGGAAACGAAGAGAGAAAGAAAATGAAAATGAAAGGGGAAAGGGAAAGGAAAGAAACCCCAACATAAAACCAAGTATAAAAAGAAGTAAGTTATTATTTTAGATTTTTATTTGCTAAATTTAATATTAAATATACTAAATTTTATTTTAATATATTCAATAATTTAAAAGTTATTTTTAAAAATGTAAAAAATTTTAAAAAAATTATTATCGAATATGTGCCACATTATCACCACGTATTAAAAAAATAAAAACAACACATCCCACGTCGCATGTACAAAAATAATGGCATAGCAAGCAAATTGGAAACAGGTATTATGAATACTTTTTATATATAATTAAATGCAATTTTATATGGAAATCATTATGAATAATTGTTTAAAAAGTAATGAGTGGTTATTTAGTCTTCACTGCACATTGCATGTTTTATTCAACCAAATGAAAGTCACTTGTAGCCATTGAATTGCGTAATTTTTCTAACTTATATCACACACTTGAGTTAACTTATCAGACACTCAAAAAAAAATATTATGTTTCTGGAATTTTAATACGAATTCACTTTTCATGCAATTAATGGATCTGCTCACAACATTACATAAAATAATAAATACCATACTGCTGTCATCGTGGGTCTGAGCCCAAAAACTATTAAACCAGACCAGCATGGAGTATATTCGGTAACATCAAAGATGTGAGTGCAATAATTAATTACACATAAAGAATTACAATTAATTAGTCATTCCAATAATGATACGGGAAAATCAACAATACCCCACAAAAATACTTCGGATCACGTTAATAGTTTAAATTTTAAGCAAACATTATTGTTATACATACTGATCGCACTTTATGTTCATTATATCATTAGGGATCTTGAATCTAAACTCCAGCCTTAACAAAGTATATCCATTGGTAGGTGCATGAATGATTGAAAATAATTGATCTTTACTTTTGACCCATGATTAGCACCAGTTTAGTCCATTGCCAAAAAAGTAGTGAGATTATTATTTAAGTGTTTAGACAGGACTTATTGGTCATTTCAGCAGGTTCTTTTGTAGAGGTGCAACTCTCTGCTTCTGCTACTAAATAAATGTATACCTTAAAATTGCTTCTTGAAACCTTTATAAACATATATATATATATATATGTATAAAGACACACACAAACAAGCACAGAAAGGTCATCAACATTCTTACCTTTTCCCCCACTTTACTAATAACAATAAGCAAAAAGTAAGTTTTTTGGGGACGATACTAAGAACTGTTACCCCGGCAATATTAATTTCTAAACTTCATTAAAAAATTATCACAAGCAACATGTGTTTTCCTAAAATAAGTTCTCATGGCTTTTCCTTCTTCTTTTGATTTTTCTCAAGGAACCCACTAGTTAATTTAGTGGCTTAATTGTAAAAGTGATCACTGACTTTTTCATTTTTTTTAAAAAAAAAATTTAATTCTTACCCTTTTCATCGTTGTAATTAAATCTTTAACATTTCTTTTTAATTTAATTCTTTCGGATAAACTATATATTAAAATAAATTGATTTTGACACGTTATCATTGCAAGATAAGTATATCATCAAAAATTGATGTAAAAAATAATAAAGCATTGATAATTTAAATGCAACAATCAAAATGTCAATAACTAAATTACAAAAGAAGTGGCAAGTCCATGACTATTTTTAACTAAATTAAAACTAATGACTATTTTTGCAATTAGATGGGGGAAAAAGTTATGAAAGATGATAAGATAAGACATCCACCAAGCATAAAAAGGAAAACCAACAAAGACAAAAAAAAAAAAGACAGAAAATAGAAAGCCTAGAGACGAAATAGAGATCCAATCCTTTTATAAATTAGATAAAGGCATCACTTTCAAAGAACAGGTGGAATTTAACCCGGAGCCAAACAAAGAAGAAAATTATCTTTCCAACCATCTAATGCAGTTGAAAACATGCTTGACAAAGCCACCCGTTATCGTGACAAAGAAATTGAGGGATTAGCAAAGCCAATAACAAAGATGCTGCGTGAGTAATCATAAATGTATTGCTGTACAGTAATAGCCAAGTGGCAAACAACAGTGACAGCTGGGCCTCACCCACCACAGCACCTAGTTTTGGCACCTTCCTTGCCATTTACACTTGTGCTTTTACCCAATCCCACCTTGGCCTCTTTCTATTTACTCTAAAAATCTTTTATTACTCGGACTCTCACCTTTCTCACCCCTATTGTCATCCACACTCTTAAACACATTTACTGAATTCAATTTCTGGTCAACTTCTGTTCTACGCTTGTCAAGGTTTGGAACCCTCATGTAGATAGAATCTAAAATTCCTATCCTCATCAGTTCATTCTAAAGAAATTGTACCTCCATTTTTGAGATTCAATTACACGGAATTGCCTCTTTCACCATTAAGGAAGTTTAATTTAGTTTCATTCTTTGGGATTTACTTAGAAGAGAATAAAATATACAGATTTATTCTAATAGAGACAAGTATACAAGGCCTCTCCCAGTCCCAAGCTCTAAACCCGTGTCACAGTCCATGCATTTTTAAGATTTAAAACTGAGTCTAAAACAGTAAAACTTATATTCATAATCTACGGCTATTTCACCATTTGATCAAAGCAAGTATTTACTTGCACTATACGTGTATGCACACACACATTACATATGTACATATGCATGACACAAATATACACAGAGGGAAGGGGATACCTTAAGAATGAAGACAATGGAGCGGAGATTTTGCTTGTATTCATCAAGCGGCACATGTTGGAAAGAAGAGGATCTATCGGGAAGTGAAGCGTCGTTAGCTCCAAAGAACACCGTTACAGCCAATGGCGGCTCCTCACTTTCCACCGCTGGGAAAACCCTATGGATTACCTTCAAAGCCCATCTAGTATTGTACCCACTGTATCCTCTCAGCATTACATCAACCTTCATGCCAATCCAATAAACCAATTCAAAAATCACAACAAACTGCATTTTAAGCCCCACATATTTACTACATAATTGCAAATCCATATACCTAAAAATTCAAGACTGAGAGAATCAAAAAGGAAAAGAACATTGATTATCTAAACCAGAAGGGGGAAAAAAGATTAAGAGAAAATAAATCAGAGACTGTAAATACCGAGCGAGAAAAATGATGAGCAAGAGAAGCACCCCAGCCGGAATCACCAAAGGATTCTTCAGTGATTGAGTCACCAAAGAGATAAATCTTCGGTCTCATCTTAGTAAGATATTCGAAAGGATTTCCTTCAAAAAAGAGAGAGAGAAACTGAGTTTTGCTTCTATATCAGATGAACTTCAATGCAAAATCGTAACCTGGTGAATATTATAAATGAAAAAGTACATTTAGAATCTGAGTTAGAATCCATACTGTGCAACGGATCAAAGAAAGTCAACCTTCAATTTGCTCGGTCTGGAAAAATGAAGCTGCTCTGTTTATCTTGAATGCTAGCCTACCTACTTTCACCCAAAAGGCGGGGATACAAGACGGAGACAAAATAAAAACACAGACAGATAGCAAATTAGAAAAAGATGAAAGTACAAATCAGAATTTAAAAAAGAAATTAAAAATTAAAAATAATATATAGTGGAGTAAGTGAATTAAAAATTTTTAAAAGGTGAAAGAATCAGAGCGAAAGAAATATAATCTATTTTTTAAAAAAATTATTTTAATTATTTAATTAAAATTTATTAAAGTTGAAATTATAACAGGATTGTCAGACCAAACGCTTGGACCGGGAACTAAAACGATGTCGTTTTTATGGGTCTATACAGAGGGTTTTCATGTCACGTCTGGCATTTTTATGGCCGACGGACGAACTGGAGAAACTGAACAAGCAGTTGGTATTTTTGATCAAATGGGAAGATGAAACATGGCAAGCTCCCAACAATCGTACCTTCTCTTTTCTTCTCGCATCGTAATTTAACCTTTCTTTCCCAATCAGAACAAAGTTTCCCGCCAACTCTTTCCTATCTCTCTCGTTTGACTGCGGCTTCCATAGCCTCAGCTCTGCAACTGTTCATCTCCTCAGAGAACCCAAAACATGGCCAGAAGATTCATACCCACGTTATTAAAACTGGGTTCAAATCCGACACGAATATTTCTATCAAAATACTGATACTTTATTTGAAATGTGGGTGTCTCAAATTTGCCCGCCAAATGTTCGATGAATTGGCTAAACGGACTTTATCCTCATATAATTACATGATTGGTGGGTATCTTAAACATGGGCAAGTTCAGGAGTCTCTTAGTTTGGCTCGTAGGTTGATTTTCTCTGGTGAAAAGCCGGATGGGTTTACGTTTTCCATGATTTTAAAGGCATCAACTGGTGCTACTAATGATATGTTGCCCCGCAGCTTAGGAAGGGCTGTCCATGCCCAGATACTCAAGTGTGATGTGGAACCGGATGATGTGCTCTATACGGGGCTTGTGGATTCGTATGTGAAGGAAGGGAGGGTGGAATGCGCTAGGACTGTGTTTGATATGATGTTGGAAAAGAATGTTGTATGTTCGACCTCTATGATTTCTGGGTACATGAATCAGGGTTCTGCGGAGGACGCTGAGGATATCTTTTATAAAACTGTTGAAAAAGATTTGGTGGTTTATAATGCAATGATTGAAGGTTACAGCAAATCTTTTGAAACAGCTAGGAAAGCTCTTAAAATTTATATTGATATGCAACGGAATCACTTCCAGCCAAATATGTCGACATTTTCAAGTGTGATTGGGGCGTGCTCTGTTTTAAGTGCATTTGAAGCTGGTCAGCAAGTACAAGGACAACTGATGAAGACTGAGGTTTTCACAAACGTAAAAATAGGTAGTTCTCTGTTGGACATGTATGCAAAATGTGGAAGAATTGAGGAGGCACGAAGAGTTTTTGATCATATGCCAGAAAAGAACGTGTTTTCATGGACTTCCATGCTTGATGGTTATGGGAAGAATGGAAACTACAGTGAAGCACTCACACTCTTCCAAATGATGCCGGAGTATGGTGTTGAACCGAATGACATTACCTTCCTAGGTGCTCTTTCTGCTTGTGCACATGCTGGTTTAGTTGCTAAAGGATGTGAGGTATTTGAGAGCATGGAAAAAGACCATAGGATGAAACCGAAAATGGAACATTATGCTTGCATGGTTGATCTCTTTGGACGTGCAGGAAGTTTATATCAAGCATGGGAATTTGTCATGAGGATGCCTAAGAAACCGAATTCTGATGTTTGGGCAGCTCTGCTTAGTTCATCTAAGCTCCATGGTAATATAGAGATGGCAAATATAGCTGCCAAGGAGCTATTTAAGTTAAATGCTGCTAGTCGGCCAGGAGCATATGTTGCATTATCTAATACTTTGGCAGCTGCTGGGAAATGGGACAATGTAAGTGAACTTAGGGGGGTGATGAAAATTAGAGGGGTGCTGAAAGATACTGCTTGCAGTTGGGTTGGAAGTGATGGGGCTCTCTGATTCCATATTGGGAAAAGTAGGAAACTCAGTAATAGGCTAGTACATTGTCCTTTAGACACACAGACATATTCACTCAGCTTTTATTGTGCTTTCATAACCATTATATATTCTGCAGTTAACTCTGAAACTGAGATGCTCGCTCTACATCCTGAATTATTGACTTCCTTTGCTTGTGCATTTTCAGAACTCTTGATCCAGGGCATGCTGCAGGAAGAAATTGTGAAGAACAAGTGAGGGAGAACTTCGTTTGCTATCACCTTTGAATGGCCTCATACATATAATATATTGTTTCTCTGATATTGGATGATTATGCTTGAAATATAAGCATAATAATAATCAAAACTTAAGATAGGTGATCTCTGAGTACGCATGGTCAGTCTTTCTAGATTCTACATATAAAGGTTTAGAATTTAAAAGGAAATAAAGTTATGAATTAAATACGAAAACGAAATAATAGAGTTTAAGATTTCTATTCTTTACACAATAAGTTAGAATAGTCAATAGAGTTACGAGAACGATCTTTCTAAAAGAACAAATAAAGTCAAGAAAATAAATAAAAGGTAATATACTGAGCATTTTAGGATGACCTTCACTAGTTTTTGAAGAGAGTCCGGGTGGTGAATTATTCGCAACCCTCTTGTTGATTAGGATCTGGGTTTTGTTCTTTTCGATCTGAAATAGTTAATGAAATGGTGAGGTATACTATATCAGTAAAAATATCACACTACTCACTAATACAGAAATTGAATGTTGGTAAAAATTATAAAAACAACCAATGGAACTCTTGATTTAAATAAATTTATTTATCATAAAGAAAATTATTTATTGCATATATTTACCGTTTGTAACATTTTTAAAATCGACTTATAGAGACTATAATCTAAATAACATTTCAATCTTATATTCAAGTGAGTAAGAACAGTAACTTTTCTTTTTTATTTGCATACTGGTATTCTTGGGAGCCTATAGAAATGTCTCACTACGCGTGAACCATTATTTAACATTGTCAACTAACTAACCGTCTTCATATCACATCCAGTATGAGTGCCAAAAATACCATCTCTCAATATCCCGTCCGGTGTGAGGGTGAAACGAGCTGTTTTCATACCCCGTCTGGTATGAATGTCAAAAATATCAATTCTCGATATCCCGTCCGGTATGAGGCGACATTCACGGTAGAATTTTCTATGTACCCGATCCGTCCACAATTCTCCAGAATATCCAGAAAGGTTATCATTCATTCATTCAATTAATAGATTAATTTTTCGTTTACATTTAATTTTCAGTTTTATAATTTAACCGTAAATCAACACGAGACAAATAATACATGCATCAAGTAAACACAATTGAATCATTTTACCAATTTCAGTATATTATCATGCATTTAAAGCTGTAAAATTAAATAATCGGTTAAAAAAGACAAATAATAATAAATGACCGGTTTCGGTTCCACTAGTAATCTATAATTAATTCTCAAAATTTTTTAAATTACGTAAAATACTGTATTATTGATAATTAAACTTCAATTCCATAATAGAGAATAAGGTAAAGAATTCTTACCCGAATCGGTGTTCGAAACATCGACTTTTTTACTGCGCTTATTGATGGTCTCCGAGTTTTTTGAATTTTTCTGCGGAGATTAAAACACGCTTTACATATCTAAAAATACTCCAAAAAATTTAAAATCAGTGTTAAAAATTTTTTTCAGTCAATTTCAGAATTCTGATACGACGGTGGTTTGCTCGGCCTGGTCATTTTCGGCCAGTTTTGGCTGATTTCGATCGGTTTTATATCCATTCCTGCAAGAAAATACGTTAGGGAGCTTTGATTGGCCGAAAAAAGTCAAAAAATAAAAACTTACCAGCGGTGGAATTTTCCGATGCGGCGACTCCACCGGTTCACCTTCGCTGCTGGGTTTTTTTTCTTCGGTCAACTTGTAGAAAATAGAATGATGAACACAATGGTGAAAAAATTGTACAAAACGGAAAACAGAAAGGGGCTCATCGGAGGCGATTTCGAGTTTTGGCCGTGGTAGTAGTATTGGGCTTTACTTACAGTTTTCGGCTCATTTGTTGTTCTTTTTACTCCAATTTGGTCATGGAGGTGTTCGGAATCAAATTTTGAGAAGATAGGAGAATTTTTTTTATCTTTTTTGGCAGTTGGAGTTAGCTATGGTGTGACGGGCGGCGATAGGAGGCCAGCGACTAAGGTTTAAATTCGGTGTGATGTCCCCTAAATCCTGACCGTTCATTGCGTTTGATTTCGACTGTCCGATCGCATTTAAAAAGGAAATGAATCTAGATCATTCATCGCGATTTTGATCTCGACTGTATGATCGCGTTTAAAGAGAAAATGAATCTGGACCATTCATCGCGTTTAATCACAACCGTCCGATCGCGCCTGAGGAGGGAATGGATCCGGACCGTCCACGGGTGGGAATGCATATGGGCCGTCCGATCGCGGGCACGCGGATTGCCAGCGTGGCCTCTCGCGTGGCACCAAGTCAGCATGTCTTGGCATGCGGCACGCTTCGGTTCGTCGGGGCTGCTGACTGAGCGGTATTACATGACACAATTTTTTCTAATTGCGTTTTGATCCTCAGTTTCTAATTTTTCTTTCAAAAATACCATCTGAACACCAAATTTTCACCCTTTTTTTTAAAAAAATTATTTTCAATTTCATCATCAACATTTTTATTTCCTAATTTTACATTAAACAAAATTTATAAATTTAAAAATTATATTTTTATACATTTTTTTAAACTTTAAAATTAATCCTAGTCCAAATTTCGGGCTCGGGTATTATAACTCTTTCTCCCTTAAAAGAAATTTGATCCTTCAAATTTGTCTCTCTCTCACTCAATCAAACAGTTGGGAATACTGGGATCTGAAGTCTTATTTTAGTACTCATGTGGTCTCTTTCTATGTGTAGTTCTGTCATAGCACCTTAACAAAGGAAATTTCTCGGTTGCAGATTATCCTGCTCTTTCGGTCCACAATACTTATCGGTACCTTCTCATAGGACAGATCCTCCTGAAGTGAAAGGGACTTGTGGGCCAAGATGTGAGAGAGGTTCGAGTTGTACTTAGGTAACATGGACACATGAAACACATTATGGATTTTGGATAGTTCTGGAGGTAGTACAGTTTGTAGGTGGCGGTGTCAATTCTGTCTACGATTTCAAATGGCCCAATAAACCGAAAATTTAGTTTCTCCGTCTTGTCAAACCTACTGATTCCCTTAAAAGAAGTGACCTTATGAAATACTTGATCATTTTTCTCAAATTTCAAATCCCTCCTTCGAGTATCCGCATAACTCTTCCGCCTGCTCTGAGCTGTCTGGATGTTCTTGCTGATCTTAACTATTTTGGTTGTAGTCTCCTCTACAAAATCTGGGTTGAATAATTTTTTCTACTAAGTGTGTCAGCTACCACGTTGTCATTGCCTGGGTGATACAAGATGTTATAATCGTAATTCTTGAGGAGTTCTATCCATCGTATCTAACGCATGTTGAGATTCTTTTTGAGTGAATATGTGTTTCAAGCTCTTGTGATCGATATAGATCTTAAAAGTCTACCCATACAAGTAATGGTGCCAAGTCTTTAAGGTGTGGATAATCGCGGCAAGTTCTAAGTCATGGGTGGGGTAATTTTTTTCATGACTCTTCAACTGCTTGGATCCATAAGTTATAACTTTCTCATGCTGCATCAGAACACAACCCAACCCCAGGTAGGAGGCATCACTATAAACTGTATGTTTACCTGTCCCACTCAGCAAGACCAACACAGGTGCAGTAGTCAATTATTTCTTTAGTTCTGAAAAACTCTTTTCACAGTTCTCCTTCCACTCAAACTTGACGTTCTTCTTTGTGAGCTGAGTCAAATGAGCAGTTAGGATAGAAAATTCTTCCACAAACCTGCGGTAATAATCTGTAATCCTCAGAAAGTTATGAATATCCTTAACCGAAGTCAATTTTTTCTAGTTAAGCACTGCCTCAACTTTTTCAGGGTTTACTGACACTCCATCCCTTGATATGATGTGCCCCATGAAGGTAGTGTGCTTGAGCCAGAACTCACAATTACTCAACTTTGCAAACAACTTCTTTTCTTTGAGACCTGCAAAATTTGAGTCAGATGGTGAACGTGTTCTTTTTTAAATAGATTAGGATATCATTGATAAATACAATGACGAACTAATCCAGGAATTATCTAAAAACCCTATTCATTAAATTTATGAAGATGGCTAGTGCGTTGGTTAGTTCAAATGACATGACTAGGAACTCATAGTGTCCGTACCTGTTTTCAAAAGCTATTTTGGGAATGTCTTTTGCCGTAATCTTTATCTAATGGTAACCTTAATGCAGGTCTATTTTGGAGAAGATCTGGATACCCTACAACTGATCAAAAAGGTCATCGATCTTGGGAAGGGAGTACTTGTTCTTGATCGTGACCTTGTTCAGTCCTTTGTAGTCAATACATAACCTTAATGTCCCATCCTCATTCCTTGTAAATGTGACTCTAGCATCTCATGGGGACACACTATGTCGGATGAATCCACTATCCTGCAATTCATTGATCTGTTTCCTCAGCTCCTTTATCTCAACACGACTCATACAGTAAGGGGCAACCGAAATAGGCTGGGTGTTTAGCTGAATATCTATGATGAATTCAACTCCTCTGTCCACTGACAGTCTGGGTAGTTCATCTGGGAACACATATGGGAAATCTCGAACTACCGAAATCTCTCGAATACAATTTTTTTTCTTAGGTTTGCCTTGTATCATATTTGGGTTAGCTTTTGTATCTTACTAAGTGAGGTTGTAAGCCCTGTCCTAGATAAGAGGTCTAGCCTAGTTCTGATTTCTTGGGCACTCTCTCGTGTAATGTTGGGTACTCCCACATATACGGCAAATATTGTTGATACGGTAGCAGAGTCGATCCCCATGATTCTTGCCACAGTGCTGGTAAGTCCCACTGTATTCTATTGTCGGAATCTAAGGAGGAGTGTGAGTCAATAGCCTAGGTATCTTATTTTATTGAACAAGTGTAGTGGGTGCTGGTCTGCGGTGTGAAACCGAGGGTCTGAGGTTCCTTACTGCTGGAAAAAAAAATGTGAAGGTTCATCTCAACTAACTGTGCCTTGGCCAGATCGACCAAGTAAGTACTGAGCTCGAACACATACAACTGTTGTCTAATCTCATGACAGAGGCCCTACTCGAACTTTCTTACATTTCTACCTTCATCCATCATACTCTCATGGGAATACTGACCAAACTTTAAGAACTTTCGGACATATTCTGACACCATTATATCACCCTGGATCAGGTGTGTAAACTCCCTTTCCTTCATATGTTGGAGATGCTCTGGAAGGTACTCTGTATTGAAAGCCATCAAAAATTGTTCTCAAGTGACTGGAACGGGCAGGGTGGCCAGCGGCCTGCCTCTCCCACCAGCATGTAGGTGACAAGTATGACTCTCTGTTCGGGAATTATCCTAAGAGTAATGAAGGCTTTCTTCGTCTCAGCTAATTAGTATTTGAATTTTTCAAAAAAGGATGCCCCTACAAAAACAGATTAGATGTCCTACTACCCCTGAACAATTATTCAACATTATCAACTAATGTCGTCCTCATACCCGTTCGGTATGAGCGCCCAAGAATATCATCCTTCAATATCTCATTCGTTATGAAAGTGAAATGGGTCGTCCCCCATACCCCGTCCAGTATAAGTGCCAAAAATACAAATTCTCGATACTCCATCCGATATGAGGTGACATTTATGGTTAGGTTCCCTATGTATTCGGTTCGTCCATTATTTCTCAGAATATGCAGTAAGACTACCATCTATTCATTCACTTAACTAATCAATTTTTCGTTTATATTTAATTTTTAGTTTCACAATTTAACCGTAAATCAATGCAAGACAAACAATACATGCATCAAGGAAACACAACTGAATCATTTTACCAATTCTAGTATATTATCATGCATTTAAGGCTATAAAATCAAACTATCAGTTAAACGGAATAAACAATAATAAATAATCAGTTTCGACTCCATTAATAACCTGTAATTAATTCTTGAAAATTTCTAAATTATGTAAAATACTGTATTATTGATAATTAAACTTCAATTTTATAATAAGAAATAAGGTGAAGGATTCTTATCCGAATCAATGTAAAAAATACTAAATTTTCTACTATGCCTACTGGCGGTTCCTAGATTTCCTGAATTTTTCTGTAGAGATTAAAACACATTCTACGTACCTAAAAATACCCCAAAAACTCTAAATCAATGTTAAAAAAATTTTTTGAACAATTTTAAAATTCTGGCACGGCAGCACCGCCGTGCTCCGACGACAACACTGTCGCCCACGGCAGCGGTTTGCCTAGGCCTGACCGTTTTTAGTCAGTTTTGGCTGATTTCGGCCGATTTTATACAATCACTGCGAGAAAACACGTTAGGGGGTATCGGTTGGCCGAAAAAAATCAAAAAATAAAAACTTACTGACGTCAGAACTTTCCTGTGCGGCAGTTCCGCCGGCTCACCTTCGCGGCTAGATGTTTTTCTTCGGTCAACCTGTAGAAAACAAAATTGTGAAAAAATTGCACGAAACGAGAAATGAGAATGGGCTCATTGGAGGCAATTTTGCACGCGGCGGTACCGCCAGGTTTTACCCACAGTTTCTGGCTCATTCACCGTATATTTTGCTCCGATTTGATCATGGAGGTATTCGAAATCAAATTCCGAGCGCATAGGAGAACTTTTTTTACTTTTGTTGGCAGTCGGAGGTGGCTTTAGTGCGGCGGCAAGCGGCGGTCGGCTCCCTTCTCCAGCGACTGGTTCTTTTTCTCCAGCGAGAGGCTGGTAGCTAAGGTTTGGCTTCAGTGTGATGCGAGATATTTATATATGTCTCCCTTAAATCTAGAACGTTCATTGCGTTTGATCTCGACTGTTCGATCGCATTTAAAGAAAAAAAAATATGGACCGTTCATTGCGATTTGATCTCGACCGTACGATCGTGTTTAAAGATAGAACGAATCTGAACCGTTCATCAATTTTAATTGCGACCGTCCAATCGTGCTTGAGGAGGGAACGGATTAGGACCTTCTACGCGCGGGAACGCATCTGGGCCGTTCGATCGCGGGCACGCGGATTGCCTGCGTGGCACTGAGTGAGTGTGCCTTGTCACGCGACACACTTCGGTTCGTCGGGGCTGCTTACTGAACGGGCCTATGTGGTGCAATTTTTCTTAATTGTATTTTGACCCTTAATTTCTAATTTTTCTTTTAAAAATATCATCGGAACCAAATTTTCACCCATTTTTCTCAAAATTATTTTTAATTTCATCCTCCACCTATTTTTTTTCTAATTTTACATTAAACAAAATTTATAAATTATATTTTTATATTTTTTTAAACTTTAAAATTAGTCTCGGACCAAATTTCGAGACCAAATATTACACTACATATATGGATTCTGAAGACAGTAATTTTTGGTTGAAATGAGGGGTCTGCTGTAGTGATCATGCACTTTTACTTAGTTGTCATAGAGCAATAAGGTTGGTAATCTACTAAGCGGCATTGCCATTAGCCAAAGTGCACAAATTTTATTAGTGAAAAAGGAGGTTTACCCTCAAAGATGAAGCAGTTACGTAGAATTTTAAATGTTACTCACAGACAGGATATTCATGAACTTGTACAACAACTATAACAACTTGGAATATATTTGGTGTCAGGAACAAAATTGAAGAGTTTAAAGAATTGACTGGCAGAGTGACAAGTATTTTATAAGTAAAGAATGATAGGAATGTCTTGCAGTAAAATCTGAAGAAGGCATAAGTAATTGTTTTAGCAGATGCAAGGTAACTTATAGGTTAGAAAAGAAATACACATTGAAAGTTCAACAAAGATCAAATTGTTGACTTCCAATTTATGGGGGTGATCTGACTTGGTTGAATGAGCATCAATCTGTTTAAAGCTCATGCTTAGTTGACAGGTACACTACTATCTTCGATTTCAAAGAAATCTCTGTTATGGAGGCTAGAAATACATCTTCATGCCCTATATGACCTGGTAGAAGGCTCGTATACATGTGTGTATTGACATATTATTGTTAACATGTAAGGGTGTAAATTTCATCAGCACAGGAACTGATTCAATTTTGGACTTCTGGAGCCATTGTTGGTGATTCAAGCAATTGAGGAGGTTTTAGTTGTATCTTGTGATCTAGTATTGGTCGATCTAGTCACCATGATCAACTTTTACTAAGACTCTGACATATTCTGTAATACTCCAAAATAAATTATATGTAATTTAAAATTTATAAATATAATTTTTATAATTTATTTTTTATCTAATTTAGAGTAAAAATGAAATAAAATTTGATTGAGAATTAAATTAAAAATAATTTTGAAAAAAAGGAGTGAAAAATTGGGTTCTGGGAGTATTTTTAAAAGAAAAATTAGAAATAGGAGCCAAATGCATTTTAGGAAGTTTCGCAATGTCAGATGTCCGTTTAGCAGGCCCGGTGAATCACAACGTGTCGCGTGGCAGCGAACGCTGATGCGGTGTCACGCGGACGATCTGCATACCCGCAATCAAACAGCCCAGATCCATTCCCGCGCACACGGATAGTCCAGATGCGTTCCCTCCCCAAACTCGATGGGACAGTTAGATTTGAACGCGATCGAAAAGTCTAGAGTGGATCGCGATGGACGGTCCAGATTAGATCGCGATAAACGATCTATATTCATTCCCTATTTAATCACGATCGGATGGTCTAAATCAAACACGATGGACAACCTAGATAAAAAACGGACATATATAAATAGCGCTCATCCACACCAAACCTTAACCCTAGCATCTGAACCCCCTCACCGGAGAAGAAGATCTGGTCGCTGGAAGGACACCGCATTGGAGCTTTTTCCGACAGCCAAAAAAAGTAATTTTTTTTTTGCTTGAAATTCAATTTTAAACACACCCATGGTCAAATTGGAGCAAAAAGACAGATTAATTGGCCGAAAAACGCTGGCAAAGTCCGGCGGCATTGCCGCAGGGAATTTCACAAAACACATCCGATGAGGCCCTTCTTGGTTCCCGTTATGTGCAATTTTTCTACCATTGTGATCATCGTATCCTTTTCTACAGGTTGACCGAAGCAAAACACCCAACTGCAACGTGACTTGGAGGAGTTGACGCACTAGAGACCTCTGCCGCTGGTGAGTTTTGATTTTTTGTATTTTTTAAGCCAACCGAGACTCTTTAACGTATTTTCTCACAGAGATCGATGTAGAATTGGCCGAAAGCAGCTGATCTGAGGTGGATCACCCGCGATGGCACCGTCGCCGGAGCACGGTAGAGCTGCCGTGCCAGATTTTTAAAATTGGCCAAGTGGGCCCCGGGATTGATTTTGAGTTTGTTTGGGATATTTGTAGGTACTATTAGCGCGGTTTAATTCTCGAAAAAAATTTTAGGGAACCCGGGAATCGTCTGTAAGCACAATCGAACAGTTTTGCTTTTCGAACATCAAATCGAGTAAGGATCCCTCACCTTATTCGCTATCATAGAATTGAAGTTTAAATAAATAATAATATAGTATTTTGTACGAATTTAATAAATGTATATAATTAATTACGGATTGCTAATGGAGCCAAAATCGAAAATTGTTCTCTATTGATTTCTGTTGATTTATTGTACAGTTTAAAGGCATGATAGTATATGATTTATCAATTTTATGGTTTGAATGCATGTATTACTGCCTTACGTGATCACCGTTTAGTTGGAAAATTGAGATATGCTTGTATTCCCTAATACATGTTTGTTTGTTTGTGTGATTATGGTTAATTTGGAAAATAGATACTAACGAAAAACGAGAAAGTTGTGTGAAAAAATGAATAGATAAAGACGACAGCCTTACTAGATATCTTGGGATATGGTGGACGAACTTGGTATATAAGGAACCCTACCGTGAACGTTGTCTCATATCGGACAGGGTAGGAAGACATGATAATTTGACACTCATACCGGACGGGGTTTGGGGACGGCCCGCTTCACCCTCATACCGGACGTGGTATTGAGATTTAATAATTTGGCTCTCATATTGGACGGGGAATGGGAACAGCCCGTTAGTTGAAAATGTTGAAAAATGGTTCACGCTTAGTGGGGACATATCCCTATGGACCCCCATAAATACCAGTAGGCTGATAAATGAGAAAGTTATTGTTCCGACTGATTGAATATGAAATTATGATACTGTTTATGTTATTAACTTTGTAGGTCGGTTTTGAAAATCTCGTTACGGTAAGCATGCGACAAATGATTTTATTTATGATAAATGAATTTTAGTTAAATTAAGTGCTCTATTAGTGTTTTAATTTTATACAAATCTTTATTTATGTGTCGGTGATATAGTGTGATATCCTTACTGGGTTAGCATAACTCATCCCTTATTTAACCATTTCAGATCAAGAGTACCAAGTTCCAGAACCCGATCTGCAGGAAGATTACGAGTAGATGGTAAATTTTTTTTTTTCTGTTTATTTCCTTATTCTTATGCTTCTTTCAAAAGAGCGAACTCTTTAACGCTGTTTGGTATTTTGAGTTATTTGTGTAAGAAATGTAAATTCTGAACATTTATTACGTTTCCGTACTTTAATTGTCTTTTATTTTCTTTTGATATTTTCGGAGTCGTTACATATTCAATGACAATAGGATTATCCCTACAAAAGCAGGTTATTTTGTTCATTTAAGTAGTGGGCAAATCATTCTGTGTTATTTATTCAAATTAAATAAGAATAACAGAATTTTCAGTAATTCTCAAGTATTGTTTTTCCTTGTACCTTCATGTAGAACCTAAGAAATAAATCTCTAGAAGTCTCTCCAAACATGATAAGAGTTCTTAACCTGGAACTTTAGTACCATGTAGGGGAGATAATTTTGTAAATAGATATGGCTAAAATGCAAATAATCCATGCTTGAATGAAAGAACTCTGGTGTTGCATGGATTGTCATTAGGCTTTCTCGGTGCAGGTTAGGTGGAAGGCGGAGAAGATCTCATTTCAGAGTAGTTATTCCAAAGAATATTGAATTATTTCACACCAGAATGATTTAACTCCTTCACATAGTGAAGAAACTTTAATCCCCATATGATTCTCATGGCAGGAGTGTCTCTACCGCAATAGGTTCTTAACTCTTTTTGAGTCAGAAGTCTAGCAATCTTTATCTGATATGAGATCTTTTTCTTAACCAAGTTATTGACTAGCCCCATGTTTTTTTAAGCAAAAGATTCGGACAGCTCAACCACTGCTGAAATCATGATATATTATGTTAATTTAAAATGAGACCGCTGTATCAGTTTCAAATAAAACAGTAGTAGGGAAATACAGAATGGTACCAACATAGAAGGTTCATTGATTATTGTAAGATCAACTAAAATTATTGAGGTGGCATTTTGTTCTTTGGTCGTACGTTCCTTTCAAAGATTGTGGATTGGCTTTCACATAATTTAGAAATAATAAAGCATAGACCTTTTCAATGCCTTGTCTTATTTTTCTTTCTGCCTTTCTGTCAAGATTATTATACATACTTGCCGTCTCCTGTTGGGTAGCTGCACTGAAGAAACCAAGAACAAGAAAACCAAACACGCAGAAGTGGAAGCAGGATAAGGAAGAATTGAAGCTATGTGCGGCTGCTGCGGAGACGATTGTGATGCCGGCCTTTAGGCTTTCTGTTAGGCCTGCCCTTCGCCTTCCTCTCCCTCCTCATCTCCCTCATCGGAGTAGTCGTCTGGATTGTAGGGTCAGTGACTTACACCCCTCTTTCCTTCTTATCTATTGCTATTAATTTCTCGAGGTTGATGGTTGGGAAAATTTTACTGATTTGGGTTATTTGCAAAATTAAAATTATCACTACTCTAAAACTTGAATTCCTCAAACAATTGAGATGCAATTCCTATCTTGGGAGAAATTAAATTTGCACAATCAAATTTTTTTTTTTTTTTTTTGTAAGAATAAAGGTTAACTTTGACTCCAACTATACTTGTACGGTGATGCAGGCTGGTGGTTGACTTGGATATGTCCATGTTGCTTGTGTGTGACAATCCTAGTTGAGTTTGCACTTGGGTTGATCAAGGCTCCAATTCTGATCATGAAGTGGTTCACCTCTAAAATCCCTTGTTAGAATTCAAATCATATTTGATTCAATACCTACCCATCTGCTAATTATTCATCTTCCCATTATATAATCATGTGTTTTGTTTTTTTAATTCTTTGACCAATGGTACATGGTTGTTGATTGGAGTTTAGGTCACATAACATGTTCTGTTTGTTCTTTATGGACCTATTTTTAATTTCAATTATTTACTTATTCAATGTTCTTCTTTTCCTTTCATGGAGTATTTTGTCTCGGTAAAATTTATTTTTTTTCAAAGAAAAAAATGAAAAAAAACTTTGTACTTTAAGTTCAAAACCAGTTAATACTGTGACAAGTTTATTTAATTTGATCATCAATTTTTTTTATTTTTTTTAAAATCAAAACTAAGTATTTTGTACATTAGGTCTCAGAAAATTACTTATTTTTCTAGCCCTTTTTCTATCATTACAGATCTACCTTGTGTCTCCAGCTTCTTATTTCCACTCAGTGTAGAAAGAAAAAAATTTGAACTTCCTTCTTGTTACTCGGTTATTTTCAATCACTAAAATTGATACAAGATGAAATCGCAAATAAATTTACTTAATCTCGTTTAAATTTACTTAAAATTTAGTAAGGTTTCACTCGAATCCATATGTTAAAAACAAAAATTCTTAAAATTCACCGAAAAAATCTAACTCTTAGTGTGAGAAAATATGGTAAATATATTCAATCCATGTGCAACAAAATTCAAAAAACTTACATATCTCATATGTATGCATAAACATATCATGGGACAATATTTAAACATTAATAAATACAAAACCCTAAACATATTAGATTTGTATGATTTAAGCATCTAACTTCATGGAATGTGATCTCCTCAATCATATTAAAAGGCTTATATAGATTAATAGGTAGTTCGAATGGAAAAGGCAAAAACCAAAAATCCCAAAAAGACAAACGTTGGCCTTAATTAGGGTTTCTTATAGTTTTCTTGCCCCTTTTTTCTTAGGTCTTCTTTTGTGCTTTCTATAAAAGTAAATTTATCTTAAATAGACTAATATCATAGTCTCTTTAATTTGTCTTACACGATCTAAAAAAAAATTTAACTGAATTTTTAAATAATATTTTTTTCTTAAGTAATTTTTACTTTATGAATTAAAAATACTATTAAAAGTTTATTGAGCGGTATTTTATAAGAAAAGTAAGAGAATATTGGATTATAATAAGTGAAAAAAATTTACACATATAACCCACATGGTTGATTGGCTTTGGAAAGAAGAATCGTGATTAGAACCATGCGATAAAGACCCTTCTTCCTATTTACTTTCTCTCTCAATGTATTTTATGTATTTAAGTATATGTTAATTTTATTTTTTAATTCAGATTAAATGATTAATTAACTTATCATATAAACTTGGCAATAAGATCACTTAACTATCATTTAATTAAAATTAAACAAAATTTGTTAAAGTTGATGGACAAATTAGTTTAATTTATTATAGATTTTGCGACAACCAAAATCAAAGATGATTTTTACAACAATCGTTAATCATTAGTAATTCTCCAGTGCGAATTTCATTACAAAATCTCGCGTCAAATTCATGTACAAATTTGTTATGCAATTCGTAATTGACAGATCATGTTGTTAAATTTGTGATGCAAATTCATGATCCCTAGGTTTGCTTGATAGAAATTAATTAGGTTGAAGTGTATGTGACATTTGGTTACTAGATCGCATAACACACATGATATATCATGTTGCAAAGTATAGGGATCATTTCCTTACTCTCTTTCTCTCCAAGTTTGTTGGAGTATTTTCAGAGAGAGATATATTATAAGAGATATTAATGTCGACTTTTTCTGAGTAATTTTCACGTGAAACTTTGTAAACATGGTGCCTACTCACATTTATAAGTTTTATATTATGATCGACAATTACATTTTTACGGTACGTGAATAACTATAAGTTCTAATACAAAAATATGATATAATAAATCACTATGATGAACTCAAATTTAAAAATTAATTTATACTACTATTATTATAAAAAAAATTTAGTTGATAAAAATATAATCTTTTATAAAAAAAGTTTATTATGATCATTAATTCAACTAATAATAATTACTATTGATAAATTTAATATATTTCAATCTAAATTAAATCATATCAACGCTTTAAAATTTAAAAAATTAAATCGATTGTGTATAAAATTATTTCTTAATAGATTTTTATATATAGTGAGCATATAGGTCTAACCAAAAGATAAAATTTAAAATAAAATAAAAAATAATTTTTATAATTTAAAAGTGAATAATAAATTAAAAAATTAAGAACTAAACACGTAATACATAAATATATATATGTAAATAATTTGTTCCTCGATTATGAAAATATATATATAAGTCAATTTGTCAACATCAGTTTATGGGCATGATTTCCCAAAAATTCCAGGCAGCAAGCTCAGCTTATTGGCGCGAAAACATGGAAGGAAAATATTATTCATTATGAAATTTCAGCGGTTTGACGCAAATCCGTAAATGTGGAATCAGAAGCTTCTCTAAAATTTCTTTAACCGACTAAAAACAAAACCAACCGATAATCGCCCATGTATCTTTTTCTTTCTTCTTTTTCCCCTCAATCAAGTTCAACATTGAAAAAATCAAATGTAAAAAGTATTTTTTTATATATATATATATATATATTGAAGAATTAAATATGATATTTAGAATTTTGACCGAAAGATTGAAAATTTAAACATGAATAATTAAGGAAATCTTATCTTTTTATATTTTCTGTATAATATCTAAACCCTTTGAAGTGGGTTTTGGCGATCACCTGAAATTGACGTAGAAATGGATAATTGAGAAATTCGAGAAATTCGAGAATGAATGCTTACAAAAACGTGCATGTTTACACAGAGAACATAAATGGAGAGACGAGAATATATATATATATATATATATATATATATATAAGAAATATTCAAAACAAAACAAAACCAATCTCTGGTTTCTGAATATTCCTACACTGCACTAAAACCAGCAACAAAACCACTCATCTCCCCCCCCCCCCCCCCCCTCATAGCAACTATTAATAATACTTGTTTATTTCTCTATTTGGAAGCTTTACACTTCACCTTCCATCTTTCTCCCTTTTCCATATTTAATTTAAACCCTACAAACCAGCCCATTGTTAAGCCAAAACATTCTTCTCCATCTCCTTCTTCCTATATTAACCCCCATCGTTGATTCCCACCACACCCATATCACATTAAGCACATTTTTTCAGTCCGTATTAATGGAAGCAGGTAATAGGATCGGCTCAACCGCTCACCCAAGCTCCGCGCCGGCACCGGTACCGGGCCGCTCCTGCAGTGGCACACTTGGGCGCCACCTGGCTCGACGGCTGGTGGAGGTTGGGGTAAACGATGTCTTCTCTGTGCCGGGTGATTTCAATTTAACGCTTTTGGACCACCTGATCGCCGAGCCACAGCTGAATCTGATCGGCTGCTGTAACGAGCTGAACGCCGGATACGCCGCCGATGGGTATGCGCGTGCCAGGGGAGTTGGAGCCTGTGTAGTGACTTTCACTGTTGGCGGGCTCAGTGTGCTGAACGCCATTGCTGGGGCTTACAGCGAGAATTTGCCTGTGATTTGTATCGTCGGTGGCCCGAATTCAAACGATTATGGGACTAATCGGATCTTGCATCACACCATTGGTTTGCCTGATTTTACTCAAGAACTCAGGTGCTTCCAAACTGTTACTTGTGCCCAGGTGAGTTTAACCATTTTCAATCCTGTCTACATGTTTTTTCTATTGGGTATTTGTTTTTCTTAGTTTTCTTGGTTACCCTTACCCTATTGCTTGATTGATTTATATATAAGCATAACATGTGTATTTATGCTGTTTGATTATATGCATATATAAAAGGTGGAGGCTGTAGTTGACTAGGAATGCTGTTGTGTTTAATGTGGTTTGGTGATGCAGGCAGTGGTGAATAACTTGGATGATGCTCATGAGCTCATAGATACTGCAATTTCTACTGCTTTGAAGGAAAGCAAGCCAGTCTATATAAGTATAAGCTGTAATTTGCCTGGAATTCCCCATCCAACTTTCATTAGGGATCCAGTCCCCTTCTTTCTTGCACCCAAGTATGGTTTCCCATCTCACTATTTGCTTTTTTTTTTTTTATTGCCTTTTTATTTTGGGTTCCTTATTTTGTAAGCCTTTCATGATTTTAGATACTATTTGGTTGGCTAAATATGAAAGATGGAGCTGAATTATAGGTTTGGTATAAAATCCAGGGGAATTAAGAGAGTTTAATGATATAAATGTTTGGCTCGTCAAATTTCTTATCCCTTTTAATGTTTAGTTTCTTTAACATCCACAACCAGAAGTTGTTTTACTAGACTTTCCTAAATTTATATGCAGGGTAAGCAATCAATTAGGACTGGAAGCAGCTGTAGAAGCAGCTGCTGAGTTTTTGAACAAAGCTGTGAAGCCAGTTCTTGTGGGTGGACCAAAGTTGAGGGTAGCAAAAGCACAAGAAGCTTTCGTTGGGCTCGCTGATGTCTGTGGATATCCAGTAGCTGTCATGCCATCAGGGAAGGGATTGGTCCCAGAGCATCATCACCAGTTCATTGGGACCTATTGGGGTGCTGTTAGCACCAGCTTTTGTGGGGAGATTGTGGAATCTGCTGATGCATATCTCTTTGCTGGCTCCATCTTCAATGATTATAGTTCTGTTGGGTATTCTTTGCTGATCAAGAAGGAGAAATCAATCATAGTGCAACCGAATCGTGTGACTATAGGAAATGGTCCTTCGTTTGGCTGGGTATTCATGGCGGATTTCTTAAGTGCATTAGCCAAGAAGCTAAAGAAAAACACCACAGCTCTTGAGAACTACCGTAGGATCTTTGTGCCCCCTGGAATCCCTCTGGAGTTTAACAAAGATGAGCCTCTTAGAGTAAATGTTCTCTTCAAGCACATTCAGGTAGTCACCTAAAGCACAGTTTTTGAAACTTCCATTTTCATACAGTTAGTCCATTGTCGTTGAATTTTACTGAAGACACCCTATCCAAATAATAAAGCAATTGAACTAACAGATATTTTGATTGGCTTGACTTTCAGATTTTAGCCTGCTTGATTGCCTTCCACATTATTCTTTCACCTATTTGTTCATCTTTCTTTGTTGTTCATTTTAAGTTTGGGTAAAAAGCTTCCATGTCTAAGTAACATTGAAGGCATAAGAAGGGTCCTTAAGTTTTAAGTTCTTAAGGTCCAAAAAACTTAAGCCACCTAAACAGCATGGAAGTTCAGTGCATAAGATGGATAATACATGGATATATAGCAACATCAGTTGTTATTTTTCTTAATTTTAAAATGCCCCGCTGTTCGTGTGCTTTCATCTATTGGATTCCTTCATATTCTTGTCTCTCAATTTCATTTGTTGAACTTAATGAACAGGAGATGCTAAGTACTGAAACTGCAGTAATTGCTGAAACTGGGGACTCCTGGTTCAACTGCCAGAAACTCCGCCTTCCTGAGAACTGTGGGTAAGAAAAAAGAAATTTTATATGAATATTCTAATACAGCTTCTACTTCAGCTTCTACTTGTTTCTTTATTAGCAGTCTCCAAACCATCTATCATCAATTGATGTTAGGTATGAATTCCAAATGCAATACGGATCTATTGGTTGGTCAGTCGGTGCAACTCTTGGATATGCTCAGGGTGCCAAAGACAAGCGTGTTATTGCTTGCATTGGTGATGGAAGTTTCCAGGTTTGTGAATTTATCCATTCTTACAGTTAGTAGCTTGTGACTCATTTTTGTTAAGTACCCAGAAAATGCACCATGACATCAGAGGAAATTCAATTGCCAGTCAAAAACAAATACAGTTGGCTACCTGTCAAAGTTTCAAAAACACATATAGCTTTCTCTATAGCAGTTGTTTTCCTTTTTCCTTGTAAGAAATTGGTTAGATATTGAGATAAGGAGTTCGTGTTAAGAAGCTGGAGTCTTTGTAAATATATTTATTAATAGATTTTCATACTGCTATCTAACCATATTACACTTCTCAGGTAACAGCTCAGGATGTTTCAACAATGATCCGCTGTATGCAAAAAAGTATTATATTCCTCATCAACAATGGAGGTTATACAATTGAAGTAGAGATTCATGATGGCCCCTACAATGTGATTAAAAACTGGGACTATACCAGCTTCGTTAATGCCATCCACAATGGTGAAGGCAAATGCTGGACTGCAAAGGTGAGAACAAGTAGGAATATAATCTAATTTCCAACTTACAGGCGAATCTCGCTCATAATTGGTCAACTTCTCTTCCTAAAGATCCTTTGTCATATATGTTTTGCGCATTTCATTAAATAAGAGTGTGTTCTGATCTCTGAGTTGGTAATGGAGTAGAATGAATGATTTAGCTGCAAAATACAGGTACGTACACAGGATGAACTGGAAAAAGCAATAGCAACTGCAACAGGATCAGAAAAGGATTCCTTATGTTTCATTGAAGTTATTGTGCACAAGGATGATACGAGCAAAGAGCTGCTGGAATGGGGGTCGCGAGTCTCATCTGCCAACAGTCGTCCTCCAAATCCTCAATAGTATTGTTCAGCTTTTCTGTATGCTTTAAATCAAGGGACAGTTAATCAAGGTTTTAAACAAGAAGGAAGAGGAAAAAACAAAGAGAGAGAAACAGAAAAACAATGCAGGCCTCCTAATTCTGTATGTTATGATGTACTTGTGTCTTCACTTTTTTATCTGTTGTACATAGATGATGAATAAGCTGCTATTTGAGAAGAGATGTAGCGAGTTGTGAATTAGCATTTTTCCTGTCAATAAAGAGGGCATTTGAACAGTGACTGACATGAGCTGAGGATGACTGTTTTCATGAAAAGTCTATCATTAGGATAGATACTTTTTATCATAATTTTAATAATAATAATAGTAAGAAAGTTTATTAAACTCAAGCATTCAATGTTCGGCAACTTTTTCTTTAAAAAATAAATTTTTCATTTTTCCAACTGAGCTAAGCTCTTGATGAACGCCGGCCTTAATCTGATGGGTTATATCAGAACTGTCCTATGGAGAGACTCAAGTTCAATTGTCATGCCATGAGAGTAGATTCATTTGAGAAAACCTACAAACTATAGATGCAAGATTTACAAACCAATAACTATGCACTTGAATACCCACTCAATGACACGAACTCTATAATTTGAAAGCTGAACTTACACATTTGTTACTGCTTCGATCTCATGCTTGCTAGACAACAGCCACTATGCCAAAAGCAAGCACGACAATAGCCAATATGCCAAAAGTCAGTGGAACTCGTGGGTATGTTTTACCCTATTCATGCTGGATTTTCATTGTATTGGGCCACAGCTATGTTGCTTTACATGCGTTTCATATAAAATGCAAAGAGGTGAGAAAATCCTGATTCATCAAAAGATCAGCGGGACTTACAACTGATACTCATGCAAAGACTCCATATCCCGTTCAACATCTCCACATGCACAAAGAACTGTTGCATGGATGTAATCATCCACTTTGATTCCTTCTGCTTCCATCCGGTACAAGAGCTTCAAAGCCTCTCGGCAGAGCCCATTCCTCACATAACCCATGATCATAGCCTTCCAAGAAACTAGATTGTGTTCAGGCATACTATCAAAAACTTGAAATGCCTCAGACACAAACCCACACTTTGCATACATATGAATTAAAGCACTGCCCACATACACATTTGATAATGCAGGAATCTTGTTTGCAAAGGAGTGAATCAACCTGCCTGCGGAAAGATCTTCAAGATTTGCACATGCTTTTAGAGCTGATGAATAAGTGAAAGAGTTAGGCTTTACACCTTCATCCATCATTTCCTTCAAGAACTCAAGAGCTTCAGACTCATGTCCAAGATTTGCACAGCCAGAAATCATGGCAGTCCATGAAACAACATCTCTAAGTGCCATTTGTTGAAGCACCTTAGAGGCAATATGGTACTCGCCACATTTGCAGTACAGCCATACCAATGTACTTCCTATATAGATATTTGATTGGACAGAATTCTTGATTATTTGTGCATGAAGTTCCCTCCCCTTTGATAAAGCTCCTATGGAGCCACAAGCCCTTAGGATGCTCACAATGGTCAAGTTGTTCACAATTATATGTCTTCTCTTCATTGTTCGAAAGAGGCTAATAGCTTCCTCACCCAGCTCTTTCCTAGAATATCCAGCTATGATCGAAGTCCATGTAACCGTGTTTCTTTTACTCATTGCATCAAATACTCTTCTAGAGTCCAGAATCTCCCCACATTTTGCATACATGTCCACTAAAGAAGTCCCAGTAAAGACATCATTCTTAATCACGTTCTTAATTATGGCTCCATGTATTTGTTTCCCAAGTTTTAATGCCTTCTTCTCTCCACAAGCCTTCAAGACGCTACATGCCGTAAACTCGTTAGGCGAAAACCCATCATCTAACATCCGTGCAAACATTGAGAACACCTCATCGCTATACCCCTGTTGCGAGCAAGCAGCTATCATAGTTGTCCAGCAAACCACATCACGTTCTGGCATCCTATTAAATGAGCAAAAGGCACTTGATAATTCACCACATTGCGCATAGAAATAAACAATAGCACTATCTACAAACAAGTTCTTCAGATTCCTCTTTACTATACAAGCATGAATCTGCCTGCCAAGAGCAAAATCTAACCTCCTACTGCACAGGTTTAAAACACACACAAACATCTTCTCATTAGGTCGAACAGAATCCTCTAAGGAACGACCCAAAAGCCTCAAAGCTTCATCATAAAACCCAAATTTCATATAAGCATTTACAATTGCAGTCCAGGTAACAACATTTCTTTCCGGCATTTCATCAAACACCTTTCGACCATCAATAAAATTCCCCAATCTCGTATAAGCGCTGATCAAGTTATTCCCAACATAAATCGTTGGGGTCATAAACAACTTAACTGCGATTGCATGTGTTCTTTTAACCTCCTTCAGGCTATAACAGGACTGAAGCCAGACTGCAAGCGAATCAGAGTACGCACACTGGCTCACCGAAGGAGTATCTGTGAAATCGGCATCTGTTTTTTCTTGGAAGCTGTGTGTATTTGTTAGTTTCTTGAATCTGCATTCGAAAGTTTTGTTTTTGGAAGAAAAGCTAGAAATTTTAGTATGGTTTTTACAGTAGCTGTGGATTCTTTTCACATTTGAATTGCTCTGGAAGTTTGAAGATTGCAATGGTTGATTAGAGAATAAAGAAAATTGTGGAAGAAGATTGATCTGGGGCGAGAAAAGCGTTAAAGTTTGCATCAGCTTAATTGTTCGAAGATTCCAACCAGAAAACAGAGAGACGAAAACAAGTTCACAAATTGAGCTCTGTACTAGTTGCCATTTCCTACTACTTTCATTTCATAGTCGCAGAGAAGCTCTGTGGAAAGTTGAGGCGAAGACAAATTTACCTAAGACGACGCCGTTTGGAGATTGAATAAGTTTTGCCCATTATTCCAACGGAGAGCTAGATTTTCGCTTATGAGCGGATTACAATTTTAATATAATAATTTATTAATAAATTTAATTAGAATTAATGTAATAAAAATTTTATTAAATATTTAGCTAAAAATTTATTAAGATAATTATAATAATTTCTATTAGAAATAAAATTTTTAAAATAAATTTTTTTGATTAAATATATAAATAAATAACAAAAATATATATAATATTAAACTTAATTTGATTAATTTTAATTAATTATTAAATATATTTATATTCATAGAATCATAGTTATGAAATATTTATTAGTTAATTATAATATTATAATCATATTTTATTAGATTAACCAATATGACCACTATTAATATTAACCATGAAAATCAGAGTTTAATTGCTTGACATTACGTGTTAAGAAATAAATTACTAATATATAAATATATATATATATATATTAGCCGTAAATAGAAGATATAAGTGTATGACTATATGATTGTATCCATGCATATAGATATGCATGTTTTCATACATATGATGTAATCAAATATATATATATTCTCATTAGAAAAATCAAATGTATATGTATTTGTACATGTGTATATGATGTGTGTGTGAGTGTGTCTAGTGAATATATAAATGTATGTATTTATGTATGTGTGTTTGTGTATATATATATATATATATATATATATATGTATAACTAAAAAACAAGGACGGACTAGCATAGTAATCGCAGCGTTGCCCTGCGTCACCACCCTGAGAGGCATTTGCTTAACTGATAACTGCCTACTCAAACAAATTTAAGTGCGGAAACAAAATAATTAATTAGGATTTATATTTCTTATACAATTTAAAGTACCAAATAATATTACAGAGATTATTAATTTAAAAGAAATATAAAAAATTAAAAAAATAAACAGAAAATAAAATAAAATTGACATTCTAGTTGCAGCCTTCTTTGTGAATCGGTCTCCAAATATTAATTCTTTTGATATGAAATTGTTAAATAAGAAATGAGTTACACTACCCAGTAAAAATATCACGCTACTCACTGATACAGAAATAAAGGTTGGTAGAAAAATTAAAAAATAACTAATGGAGTATTTAATTAAGCAAATTCATTTATCGATAATAAAATCATTTACCGTTCACTTACCGTATCGAGATTTATAAAAATAATCTATAAAGACAATAACATAACACTTATCATGATCTCATATGCAATCGATAATATGCATATTTTATAATCTCATATTCAATTAATCAAAACAACAACTATCTATTTTCATCAGCCCACTAGTATCCATGGGGGTCCATAGGGATGTTCTCACTACACGTGAACCATTTCCTTTAATATTCTCAATTAACGAGTCGTCCCCATACTCCGTCCGGTATGAACGCCAAATTACTAAACCTCAATACTCCGTCCTGTATGAAGGTGAAACGGGTTGTCTCTATACCCCGTCCGGTATGAGCACCAAATTACCAAGCCTCGATACTTTGTCCGGTATGAGATAATGTTCACGGTAGGGTTCCCTATGTACCCAGTCTGTCCACCATCTCTCAAGATATCTAGTAAGGCTGTCATTTCATCCATTCACTTAATCACACAATTTTTTGTTTACCTTTAACCTCCAGTTCCCCAATTCAACCGTAACCATACAAAACAAATAATACATGCATTCAAAACTATACAACTGATCAATCAAATACTATCATGCATTTAGACTGTAAAATAAATCAACAGAATCAACAATGAATAGTTTATGTTTCTGATTCCATTAGTAACCCGTAATTAATTATGAATATTTCCTAGATTGCATAAAATACCGTATTATTATTAATTGGATTTTAATTCTGTAATAGAGAATAGGGTGAGAGATTCATACTCAATTTGATGTTCCAAAAGCTAAGTTGTTGACTGCGCCTACTGCCAGTCCCCGGGTTCCTTGAATTTTTCTTTGGGGATTAAAATACGTTACAAGTACCTACAAATATCCCAAAATGCCCAAAAATAGTGTCAGGACCCCTTTTTGGCCGATTTCGAAATTCTAGCACGGCGACTCCGTAGTGCTTCAGCGAGGGCGTTGCCGCTCGCGGTGGCTGTCCGCCTCGATTGACTGAAGAAAAATGAAAAATCGAAACTCACTGATAGCGGGGCTCTCCGGTGCGGCGAGACTCTCCGGTGCAGTGGCTCCACCGACTCACTTTGCCGTTGGGTGTTTTGCTCCGTTCAACCTGTAGAGAATGAAATGGTAATCAAAATGATAGAAAAATTA
>NW_019014685.1:503846-529235 GCF_000150535.2 Carica papaya
TGGAACCGAAGTGCTGTTGATGCAAAAACTAAAAATTGAAGAATTCCCAGGTGAACTAAACCCAAGAAATGGTGGGTATACGAGGATTGTTGAGCAACTTCAGTAAGGTGTGCAAAACTTGCAGAGAGATCATATTGACACCTGAATGCAAGTACTGAAAGACAAAGACAATGCCTTTAACCTCTTGTAAGGAGGTTTGATTATGGTAACAATTTTGATGACTATATCGAAAAGAAGTGTTATGGACGCATTTATACGATCTAAATAAGAGGTTAAAGTTCAATTAAATATGAAATTTTAATTAGTATTGAATTTCTAAATAGTTAATACGGAATCTTAATTAATATTAAATTCCTAAATAGCATATGATTTTTCATTAATATTAAACTTCTAAATAATATAAGATTTCTAATATTTTAGTAAAGTATTCCTAATTAAATTTACATTTCTAAATAAAAATTGTAATCTCTATATAAAAGGGAATAATTGCTATTAATAAAAACAATTCAAAATATTATTTTAAACTACGAGATTGGAGTTCTTTTTAACGAGATTTAAGGTAACAACTCTTTTTGATGAGCTCTAATCTATTTTAACAAAATAGGTCACTCAAGGAATCGTATCAAGGAGAAGAAGCAGATTCTGGAACTGGAAATTTCAGAGAACCGCTCAGTGACAAGATTTTACTCTCGGGAACATAACAAGAACTTATTGCCAAACTATGATCAATATAACACCAATCTCTACTGGTCTAGTACGTGTCAAAAGATTTTATGGCAAGAGAAATAAAGCTAAAAATTCACAGAAAACAGAAGGCTCAAATTAAATTTAGGTCTTTGGGATTATGTCTTCTCTTACTTAGGTGCAGTTTTATACTGTTAGTATAACCCTGTTAGGGTAAATAGAAAGATATAAGATTGTAATCAGCAGTTTCTCCAAATTAATATGATGTATACAGAAATTTTCTCTCAATTTCCCTGATTTCATACCAGAAGAGTTGGTTATTATATGCCTAGTGCTCTATTTTTCTCTCCCCCTGTGTCAGGGAGGCTTGGGCACTGAACTGCCCTAACAATGCAAGAATGACTTCAAATCCCAGATCACCAATAACCAAAATACCTTATATGCTTTCATAGACTGATCAGCAGCCTCTTTCCCGTCATCACCAGTCTTAAACTCCCCCAAGTACCTATAGTAATCACCTTTCCTGCAAAACCCAGAAACACATAAAAAAGTTACGCTCCCAAATAATCAAACATAAAACAGGCAAAAGCTCCAACCAGAAGCCACTCACATTTTATAGAAAAACACAGTGGATTCTCCACCAGAGCTGGATGGAATCAGATGCTCATCAATTACCATCATAACATCACTGCAAATTTCTGATAACTCAGACTCGACCTTTTGCCTATAGCCTTTAATCCGCCTCACATTTTGTTCTTCTCCTTTTGCCTCCTCTTTTTGCTCAATTGATGATAGTATCCTCCAAGATGCTCTTCGTGCACCTACAACATTCTTGTACCCAACGGAGAGGAGATTTCTCTCCTCAACCGTTAATTCCACATCCAGCTTAGCTACTTTCTTCATCGCATCAACCATTTCTGTGATAATTGAAAGCAGAAAAAAAGTTAAAAGGGGGAATTTCAGGTCATCTGTTTGGTTTTATAATAAAAGCCAAGTAAGAAGAAATTTAAACATTAGATCTCTTGACCACTGATTGCATATTAGACCAAGTAGAAATTATCGAGTTCATTGACTAATGTACCAATTTTCAAATGTCGAGAAAGGATAAAGCACAACAACCCTAGAGCATCATTTTGGTTGACAAGAGGCAAAATTTGAAAAATAACAGAAATCAACCACTCAAACATTGAAGATCGCATGAAAGAAGGTTCCAGCTAAATGATCATAGGGCAAGTAAATCTCATTGCGACGAAAATAAAATCAGACCTTGACAATGAAGAAGAACGATCTAAAACTGCACAATTTCAAACTCATGTTTTTTCCCCAGTTTTCTCGGCAACCAAACGCAAACCCAGGCACACACATATTTTATATATGTGTATGCCCGCTCCCGCGCACGCATAGATAGATAGATAGATATATATATATATATATAGAGAGAGAGAGAGAGAGAGAGAAAAGTTACCATCATAGCGCTCAGCTTGCTCAGCAAGCTTGGCGGTGTAGACATAGCTGTCCCGTTCCTTGGACATCTCCATAATTGCTCTTTCTCTCTCTTCGTATCTGTGTCTAATTGGACTGCTCTCTCTCTCTAGAGCATTCACTTTTACTATCTAGAACTTGACGAAGACCGAAAGAGAAAAGACGCTCTTTTCGATTTCCTCGATACTGCAAAGGTTTTAGGCAAGTTGCGCCGAAGACTTATGTTTCGAGTAAGAACCAGCGTCTGATCACGCGCCCTTGGCGGCGATGATGTTAGAATCGCCGAACCTCGTTCCTACGGGAGAAAAACAAGTAAGAGTATTTATTTAATAGAATATATATTTTCATAATAAAAATTAAATATAAATGCTTAGGTTTTTAATTCATAACCTAAAAAATCATAGTTAAAATATTCAATTTTAGTAGACATTTAGGTCAAATAATACTTCTCTACCTCCTTTAAATTGGAAATTAAATGTTCAATTGCAAAAATAATACAAAAAAGTGGTATTATCTCTTTCACTTACATAACTTATGCTTTAAATTTTATATTTATAAAATCTTATAAGAAATTTGTAGTATTATTAACAAATTTTTTTCTTATTTGTTTTAAATTTTTCTATAGTAAATAAAAGATAATAATTTTGATGAGTCGTGATAATGGTTTTATTTCGAGTTTTTTTATTATATTATTAATATATTTTATTTATATTTATGACATATTATTAACATATTTTATTCAACGAATTGGACAAATAATTTGGGGATACATTAATATAGACGTTATAATTTAGTTTAGTAACAAAGGTTAGATTAATTTTTTTGAGTTTCTTGAATCATAAACTTCGACCACCCAATTTAAAAATATATTGTTCGTCCATTTAATTAGATAAAATCTATGAACTTAATATTTTTTTAATATCTCATAAAAAAATTTTAATAATTTTTTGTGAATTCATTGATAATATTGTTAGGTAGATAAGAAGTAATTAGACACAGAATTCAAAACAAATTTAATTAGCACAAATCTCCCGCATAGGAGGGAGATTTTTGTTTCAATCTCACAAATTTATTCCTCATTCTCTTTAATAATTCTTTAAAGTTTTTTGAGTTTAGTCTTTCACTCAGAAAGTGTAGCCCCAAATATTTAAACATCACAATTTGATATATTTAAGCCTGATATTTCACTCAATTTATTTTTTAAATTATTCTTTATATTCTTACTAAAAAAAACAGAGAAAACTTATTTTTATTTACAGATTAACTAAACTAAGAACAGTATTTATTAAGACAGTCTAAAATCGCAATAATATTTCGTTGATTGACTTGGTAAAAGATAAGCAAATTAGATAATAATTAAATTTAATATATTAGTTTTAATTTAGATTCTAAAAAATTCTACTAATGGTTGTTTATATTAAGCTTGTTTTAAATTTTTAAATTTTACACATTTTATAATGAATTTCATTTTATGATTTTGTGATTAAATATGGTCACATACCTTCTACACATTCTCCCACAAAAAACCAAACAAGCAAGCACAAGATGCATATGAATTCAAGACTTATTTCTGATATAGTCTGAAAAAAGTAAGAAAAAAATTATAAAATAATGATTTGCAATGTAAACCAAATTACTTTTCATTATAAATATAATCATGTTGAAAAACAACAAAAATTATTTTTCTCCATCTTATCATTTGGTCTTTATATATCAAACTTTTAACTTAAAGTTCTGTATCAGATGGTAACTGTGGCTACAAGCTAGCAGCAATAAATGAGGAGTTCTCTTCTTGCTTTAGGCTGTCAGCAACATGAGCAACAACTCCAGCACCAGCATTGTGAAGCCATTCATTTTTAACCTGGATGTAAAGAAGGTAACTTTGAGCCTGAGTAGAAGAAGTAATCTGTAACAATAATCATAACACACAAGTAGACATTTCCCAAACCAAAACTGAAAACACAGTCTTACATGTATGTTGTTGTGAGCTAAATAAGGCCAGAACGCTGAATGAAAACTGACATCAACTTTTCTCCATCCTAATTTCTGCAAACCTTGAATCATTTCCTCTGCAAACAGATCAAAATGTTTGTCACTCTATATCAGGGCACTTCCTAATTTGTTTGCATAATTACCATGTCAAATGGTTTATGCTAGCAGACATAATTACCTTCCATAATTTCATGATATTCTACCGTGTTCTTGGTGTTCGGTGCATTTTGAGCTGCCTCCTTTGCTTTGACCGCTTCTGGAGGAAAATGCGGCCCATCAGAGTAAACTGGTGGACAGTACTCCACATCCACAACATGCTTGTAACCATCCAAAGATCGGTATGGAGGCTGCATCATGTATCCAAACATTAGAAATATAAATGAACAAGAAATGCATTTTTCAATAACTTTCATTTAATAATTTCAGTGCTGCTTATTCTACTCTTGAAAGCTTTGGCATCGTGCCCCCATAGAAGCACCAGTTATCAAGAAACAACATAGTTTGAAACATTTTATCAGGGCAATTCAAATCTTTTTACCATCTTAGTTCCACAAAAGGAGTCCCTTCCACCAGCCCGCCAAGAAATTGTTCTAATTAAATGAAATCCTAGAATGCAGGTTTGCATTTATGGTGACTGTTGAATTGGACTGACAAACTGGAAAACCAGTCACAAGTAAATATAGTAATACAAATAAGAAAAATGTCAAAGTAATGCAAAGAAAAATATTTTAATTTCTAATAATAATTCAAATGTACCTTGAAAAAGAATAATACTTTGAATCCACTTAAATAAGGAAAAGGAATCTTGTATAATGGATACTTATTAATATAGTATAAAATTTTCACTTATAACTGGAAAAACATCACTCCATAAATTTTATTGGTTAACTCAAAATTTCGTCAACCTACAAATAAAAATTTGATATCATATTACTTACGCCTGTTACACAAAAGGATTCCTTACTAAAGTTGGATTTACTATATAATATTAATAATAATTATCAAAGGCTTCCTTAAAACTAAAATAATTCTGATTTACGATCTTATTCTACATAAATAAGGTTTAACGCAGGCCAAAGAGCCTCAAAGGTGGGACTTTACACCACTGCACTCAAATAAGTATTGGAAACAGGCACATTATTTAATTAGATTTATAGTTCAAGAATCATCTGACAGCTCACCTTAAAAAGTTCTGTTTCCCTTCTTATTGAAGATGTGCGCCAGCCAACCATATCTACTTATGTCAAAGAAAGCAACTCAGTTGAGAAACAGAAAATTAGCAACCATGAAGTTTGAGCACGCTCAGCTTATCATAATTGAAATTTGTTAAAAGTTCACAGGATACGATCATAAGATACATTAGCATAAATGATCCGATGTCTAAATGCACCTAGTGCGGATCTGCAAGGTGATGAAACACATTAGAGACTACAAGAATGATTTGGCAAAGAAGGTAGTAGTCCATCTGTTGTAAATCAACACTTACAAAAACTTTCCATCTTCGCAATCAGATGCCATTCTCAGAAGGAGAGGTGGTTTTTCTGGTCTACCATCAGTAAGGAACAGTTGACTACCAGTTTGGCCAACCAAAAAAGGAGCTATTGGTGCAGCAAGTTTTTCCAAAATAGGAACTCCCAAGAGAAAAGGAAGCTGAAACAGAAAGTTTTTTTCAAAGACTTACCAATGAAATCATAGGAACTTCAGCCACTGGTAGTAGCAAATAATAGTTGCCAGAAATGATATTCTTTAAAATGATTCTAAATATATGTATACTACAGAGAAATTCAAGCAGAACATAATCTGAAATAACCAGTACAACAAATTTACTGAAAGCCTAAACAACAAATTTGTTTGGACTGTTGAAGTTGTTTTCGGTCAAGTATTGAAAACAAATATGAATTGATCAGAAGTACGAGTATGATTAACAGAGTAAAAAAAGCAACAATTACTAGTTAGACAATCGAACACTTTATCACATTTTCCAGATCATATTTCAAAGTTCCATCCACAATGAAACAACTATTAACTCTCAATTTCTATTAGCTTGATCATAAGCTTAAGATCCAACAGGAACATGTTAATACTCAAGTCAAATAAGAGTAATACTGAATCTAAATGCTTCCTCTGAAAATTTGTGCTGCTTGATATGATGAGAACATAATGAACATAATAGTGCAAAAGAATAAGGAAGCGTGAGAAAAAGGAGTATGACACAGTGAAAATGCTACGAAAAATGTAGGATTGTTGCACAGCATTAAGATGAACATGAAAGCAAATAACTGGCTGGACAAACCTGTTTTCTGCCTCTCACTCCAAGATGAGGCGTTGCCAAGGTAATAAAATTGATTGGCTCCAATCCAGCTATTGTACCGCGTCTCATAGAGAACTGTGTTTGTGAATTATTAGTGTCACCAGCTTGGACAAAATCTGAGTCATTTGTGGCATAGAGAACAGAAATGGCATATCTCGCAAACAAGCCACCGAGAGAATGGGCCAGAAAGGAGATCCTTTTCAGACTCTCTGTCTTCTTCACAACTTGCATAATCTGTTCTTTTCTCATTGGAAAAGAAAAAATCATAGGATACACAGCAAAATCAGAATTCACACAAAGTTATAATCATGTAAATTTTATATGGACTGAAAAACTTACCTCATCTGCCAATCGCTTTCCTGCTCCATCAATCCCAGCAAAAGTTTTAGTGAATGTGTTGGATGAACTTGCTGCACATAGGAAAGGGCTATATACTTTTCAACAGATAATATCAAACTCTTACATGAATATAACAGACAGAAAGAAGAAACACAAAGATGAAAGGGTCAAAGTCATCATCATTTAAGAACCCAAAAAATTTGTTTCATTAGGGCCACACAGAGGACTGATGATCAATAAAGAGTGAAGTTTTAGTCAAAGAATGCAATCACATATTCTCAGATCCTCCCATGACCTGTCAAACAGTGTCATTTTCATTAAAACAGCAGTGCATCACATGTAAATACATGTTCCCTATGTTTTGGGATGTTATTATGGTCTCCACTTAGGATCTTGTTATAGGATTTTAATCGATGGTATGGACTCATTAAGAGAAAATACAACAATCTCTGGGAGCAAGAAAATACTCCAGAAACTATTTTCTAAATTCTTCTCCTCGTGCTGTATCAAAACTAGAATCACGTTTTTAAGGATTACAACAGTGCATTATAACTGCTTTCTCAATGATAGGAACTACCACCTTAACAATACCACGACTGACCATATAATATTCAAATATAAAAACTGGCAGATCCGTTATCAACTAATTATACTTAAGATACAACTGCCAACCAAACACAAAAAACAGTTAAACATTGGAACAAAATACTCTGTGGGTAAGTCTTCTTATGCTTTCCATGAGAAAACCTTCTGTAGAGTTGGCTGCTGAATGGTATCACTGTCACACCAAATTCTTGTGCAGATCCTTGCGAATTCATAACATGTTAAGTTTCCAAATTTTCTACTTTTATATCATTCATATATCATACAGATAAAAAATACTGCACATAACACTGATGAACATACCGAAAATTAAAAAGCTTCTTCCAAGCCGCCTTTTCAACTCTGCTTCTACATATGTCCAGTCACTTGGGCTGCAGAGAAAACATGCCTAATAAATCCACAAACGGTTGAATATAAAAGGGAAAAAAACTGCAAACAAGAATTTCACGTTTTTAAATCTTCACATTTCAACTCTATGCCAAAAGGCAACAATGCACATAAGAGAATTAACTTCAGTTAATTTGTTCAATAGACTACGTACCTGCCTCAAAAAGTAATCAATTTAGAAATGGTAAATTACACAACAGGGCCTTCTAGTTTGACCTATAATGTAGTTACCATTTATTTTCAAAATATGGACTTTCTCATTCATGTTGTAGAAAAGTCTACATTTATGCTCCTCATTTCTAACCACTAATCAACCTCAACATATTTTTAGAAGTTCCCAAAATATAAGATTCTCTCATGCATAAGAATGCAGTTTAACACTTAAGTTTATCTCATAACGAAATTTAAGTGATCAAAAGTCTCAAATAAATGAAATTTTATTTGGTATAGTTAACTAAAGTTGTTTAAAATTTATTTTAAAGGATTACAATTAGTTATATTTTCACTTTTAATTATTAAATTTTATCTAATACTAAAAAGCATTAAAGAAAATAACTGTCTAGTTCCTTTCTCCAATTCCTCCATTAGTTGTTAAATTTAAGAAGCCATCATTGACTTTCTTATTTGTTAGCTGTCAATATGGAGTCTTTTCAATATTAGTTATATGGAAAATTAAATAAAAGATGAATTTTAAATTTAATAAATTATATATTTATTTGATATTTCAAATTGTAATAAATTATGTTTTTAATTTACTATAAATTTGTACAATTATATGTTTCATATATACTAAATTTTCTTTATTTATGGATAAATAAGTTCATTTTATAATCTAAAAAGAAAAAGGATGGGATATTTTGGGATTTCTAAAGAATCATAAAAGTATTCAGCTGTTTTTAACTCAATCTAACAGATTGTATTAACTTTGAGGATACTTTACAGGGTTAATGGAATTTTCCCATTTAAAAGATGCAGGTAGGTGCATCTGGAGGTTTAGTTTCAAAAACTATTGCATCTACCATAAGTATTAGAGACATACTAAATTTTAAGAAAAAACTACTACCCCTGTAATAGTATGTCTTGATTCTATAAGTACCAGATGTTCACTAAATAACAGAAGTATCACCAGAGTCTAAGAAATATGTTATCCAAGTCAAATCTCTCCTAAAAATTGCCATTTTCTTTACTCTCTCTAAACAAGAATCCCCGTTACCCTTGCAATAGTATGTCTTGATTCTATAAGTACCAGATGTTCACTAAATAACAGAAGTATCACCAGAGTCTAAGAAATATGTTATCCAAGTCAAACCTCTCCTAAAAAATGTCATTTTCTTTACTCTCTTTAAACAAGAATCCCTACAAGTATCAGTGCCTTCTGATATTTGGGGCAAATGGATAGATGATGGATGTACAGAGGTAATATCTAATGTTCACTTGCTGGAATGAACGAGAGACTTGAACTTCTCCAGAATCAGTTACATCTAACATATACAGAATGCAACTGTTTATTGATCCATTGAACACAATTTCATACTTTAGTTCCTCAACATCATGTAAATTAGGGATACGCTACCACATGAACTTATGATCATACCTGGCCAAGATGCCATGAACAAGAACAAGAAGATGATCAGGCTCAGTTTTTTCATTCACAAGGCCCCTGGAGGATGCAAAATTTCCATGAGCCATAGCACTCATTGCGTGAGCTATAAGGCTTTGATTTTTCCAATTATTAGTTGTACCTGCACAAGACTCAAGCCAAAGAAAGGAAGAAGGGGAAAAAATCAAACATTCAATAGATAAACTGAAGATATTCACCATGCAAAGCAAATAGGCAAAGCCTTCAGAAAAAAGCAAATATCGGTCCCTAGACAACCCGAGCTAAAAGTCAAAAGCACGCATTCCAAGTTGATGATAAAGCTCTGAATTTTGGCCCTCAACAAGCCTAGTTAGTTTTTCATTGCTTTCCATGGTAATATGCCAATAACAGGTAATATTTGCCTTGTAAGAGAAGATAAACCGTATATTACTCCACCTACTCCCCCCTCCTCCTGACCCCAAAAAAAAGGGAGGAAAATCTCAAAATATATTCTTTAGCAACACGTAGCTGAGAACCAATCACGGTTGAGTGCATTATTGCACATATAATGATTCTCGAAACCTCTCCTCCTAAAAGTTTGTATTCCATTTTCTTCCCAGAAACAGGGTGAGCGCGAAAAAACCCTTGTCTTCTTATTTCAACTATGCATTCATTTACAAAATTGATTATAAAAAAAAAAAAAAAAAAAAAAAAATCTCAACGTCAGTTACACGCCTAAAGATTCTAATAAGGAAATCGAATTCTTAATCTATCACGAAAACCAATTAGATACACCAATCAAGTTTACAATCCAATCAACAAGACATCAAGAAGCAAAAGAAAACAGAAATTACCAGAAGAGAAATTCAAATTCTGCGAAGAGTTACACGAACACGAAGGAGACGAAGATGAAGGTGAGGAGGTGGACACTAGGGGTCCATGTCCTTGCGCAGTGTTCTTTAAGCCATAATTATGAGGATTGCCAGCTAATCTCGGAGAATAGCCGCAACGAGCGTGAATTAAAGAAGCCGAAGCCATCCGTGCTTATATATTAGCGCGTACAGTATACGTGCGAAGTAGGAAATGAACAAACACAGCCACGCAATATAGTAATGGAAGAAAATCCTTGAATCTCGCAATGAAATGTCAGCATCTGGACCATAACACAGTGTTATCCTGATAACCAAAGCACCATACACGAACTCCATACCCTCTGTTGCTCTGTTTTGTATTCTCTCGCATCATCGTCATCATCATCTCTTCGAGGGAAGAGAAAATCTACAGGAAATGATGAATGATTTTCTTACTAAATTTGGAGGAGTTTGGGATTCTCTGACAGTTGTGAATGATGACAAAGAGAGTAAGAAGGTAACAGAGTCTAGAGGAGAAGAATCTGGGTTTGAGCTGCTGAATTACAGTGTCTGTGACAGGAACCCGAAGATCGGGAACGAATGGAATCTCTTGTTCTCTTTTTTGGTCAAACTGAGGTGTGCGATTTAGACGGTGCGTTTTCAACTATATCTAATTGTTTTCAATATAAAATATAATATTTTATTTGAATTAGTTATATTGTAAAATAATATCTAGCATTGGGATTATAAAAAATGTTAATTATTATAATTATTTAAATAATATTACTATTTATAGAAACTATTCAAATAATTTATATTATTTCACAATATATTTTAAAATATTATAATTAGGTTTTAAATAATATTATTTAGATAATTATAATAAATGAATATCCTATTAAAGTTAGTAATTCTATTTCTTAATAATTACATTCCTTATTAGTAGATTGTGTCTCCCATGTGTGTTATTATTATAAGATTAATTATATTATTATTAATTAAAAAGATTATGTAATTATTCAAATATATGAACAACATTAAAAAAACAACTCCAAATTTCTAATATTAATTACAAAATTATTAATAAAATATTATATATAGCATTCTTCTAAGAAACAATATATCTCAATTTCAATTCAAATATATATTTGATTCACATTTTATATTTTAAAAAATACTTACCATCTGAAATAAAGAAAAAAATCGAGTCTTTATCTAAAAAAATGTGTTAAAAAATGATATATGTATAGAATTTTTTAACGAAATAGTATTTTTTCAACTATTTCAAAATAGAATTTAGTTCAAATATATATGTCATAATTTCTTATTTCGACATAGTATAAATATTTAAATTTAATATTTTTTTATATCTATTGTCAATATTAAGTAGCAATCAAAAATTTTTATCTATTTGTTATGATATTATGTATGGATTACGAAAAAGAAAAAAGAAAGAAATGAAAAAGAAAAATTACATTCAAAATAACAATTGAAAAGAATATAGTACATGATGTTATATAGATGGATATATATATATATATATATATATAGAATCACATGATTGAACATGCATGGGGATTATCATCGCTGAAGATGGTAGTAGCTTGGTGATGCTCGATTGGGTTGGAATTGTAAGGTGGAGGGTAGAAATGGTGAATATCATATAAGGATGGATTATATTGATTGTATGATGAATATGTAAGTAAAGCTGGTTGGATAAAGGCATTATGAGGGAAAGGCCAAAATTCTGCTCTCCTTCCAGTTTTACGCACCGTTTTAAGTACCTTCTTTCTATCTGTCCATCCCATCACCGTCACCTTCTGCATTCTCACGTCTATATCGATCTCATGAATTCCTGCATGCATGCACCACTTCTTTTAACAATCCCCTAAACTCATGTCTATATATATATATGTATGTATAAATCTACAATTTAAGGTTATGACTGTGTATATATATATATATATGTATATATGTATGTACCATCCAGTTTCTGTAGAGCCTTCCTTATCTTGCTCTCACAGCCAGCACAATCCATGTGGACTCTCATCTCTACAATCTGCAGGATCCATTATCTTAATTATACTACAAGAAAATATTCTATACACATATACATACGCGGCAGGATATTACAAACATATATTATATAGCGAAAGATAATTAAGCCTCATTTACATATTTTCCTTCGTAATAATATTTCCTCATGATTAATATTATATATGTCTAAAAAAGTTCATTTGCATATTATATCTATTGGTCCTCGGTATAATTAACTAACTACTACAAGGTAAATTAAAAATTTTACAAATTAATTTCAATTTTTTTTAGAAGAGAAGACATATCATATATAAAATACATGGGAAAAAGCTTAATAAGTTGGATTGATATATATGGCACCTGTGCCTAAAGGACATAATCAACAATATGTATATATATATAATTGAAATGTATGTATATACGTACATATACTGTAGGCGCATGAAGAAAATTAAAGACAAATTGAAGAAGTCTCACCGTCATGTTTGTTTTGTGTACTTTAGGAAGCTTATATATATATATATGAGTGTATTGGAATGGCAGGGGAAGAGAAGTAAGAAAAAGAGAAGCATATTGTCCATATTTATAGATGAGGCTAGGCCAGCCTGCATGCATATTTTTTGAAAGGAAAATAATAAGAAATTAGATAAGAAAGAATAAGTTTTAACTGAGGACTAGTGCCTATGGACCTGACTTTTTGGGATCTTCCTTCTTTTTTCCTTCGCTTTTCTTAGCCAACTTGACAAAAGCGTAATTGCCTGGATATTCCGAGGAAAATGCTTTCAAGTAAAATATCTATATGTGCATATATATATATATATATAACTAAGTACTATTCATACAAGTCATTATTAGATTATCGTAAAAGCTAATACTTATACGTTGCTAAATTCAACCATTCATTTTTTTCCTTGAACTTTTTCATATATGAAGTTCATAATTTCATATTTCTCTATAAATAATATAATAATATTGAGTCAGATTATGTAATTTATTTAATTTTATTTATGTACATGTACATATAATTTCGTTCTTAAAATACATAAAACTTTACTGAAAAATTAGAAATGTTATTTAAAACTATGATATACGTACGTAAGGCCACACTTTTCCCAATCGTGTAAGCTAACCAAAAAAATTGTATAGATTATTAATTCACAACATGTATGTGGTATAAATAATGAATTCATACATATTACTTATTGATATTTACGTATTATTAAAAATATAATATTATATTCTAATCATAACACACAAGACACATAACTTATTGCTAAAACTCATATTATTAAAAATAATAAAAGTACTCATTACATATGCAATATATAATTATAAGATTGGTATATACAATTTTTTTTAATCATAATATAATATATATCATTGATTACTAACGAAATCGACAAATATGAAAAATTTCAGTATAGAATTTAAAAAAAATTCTTTTATTATTATATATGCATAATCATAACGAACTATATAATTAATGTTACACAATTTAAATATATTATAGTATCAAGGGTAGTTTTCAAGTTTTCAACCATCACCGCCCAATTGATTATGCAAAAAGTTTGTACCCTTTTTTATACTAAATATCAAGATTTGATGAAAAACTTACTTTTCAAAAATAAAATAAAATAAATAATTAAAGTATCACAAACTTTACTGATTTTGACCTTAAAAAGGATCTAACCATGTGAATATCTTTCTTATAAAATGTCATAAATACCCTTCTTCTTATGTTTTTAAATAAATTATTAAATTAATTTTTCAATTTGGATAATTATTATAATTTAATTTTTAATATATTTTTATTAGAATTTAATAAATAATATTTTTTATTTTTCTCACACGTTCAATTTATTCTATTTTTTAATAAAAAATTTTAAAATGTTTAGTTTATATTTTTTAATAAATATAATATGATTTTATAGAATAAGTGGTTATGAATATTTATAAAAAAAATAATATCTTATGGTGGAGGGTAATAGTAGTGACATTTGATTATGTGGAAAAAAAGGTGGTAGAGTATGATTAGAATGCATGAGAAAGGAATGTGGAAAAATATATGTGGGTAAAAATAAAATTCTAGGATTGCATCAGGTGAACTACTGATATTAGGAACAAAATTAGTTTTTTGGTGAAACCCTTGGCTTAGAGGGGGATTGTTCAAAGATTAGTTTCTCCGTATCTATATTATTTCACAATACAGAGATATCACGATTGTTTAGTCATTCAATGATTATGGAAAAAAAAAAGAGGTGACATGTGAAAAATTACGAAAAATCTCAATAAGTAGAAAGTTAATGATTATGAGACTATCTCAATTAATCGGAATAATGAACAACCAATTTAGAATCTCATTATCATAAAGTCTTTTTCGATCTGATTTTTTTTTATTATTTAATTAAAAATGACACTATAGAGACATTTTTTTTTTTGGTAATTTTAGAAGATTAATGTTCTATCAAGTGTTGTTTTATTGGCATGGAAAATAGATCATGGGTGTATCCTTACTATTAGAAAACTAATAAAAAAAAAAGAAAATCTTTCGCTAAATAGTTATTTTCTATGCAAAACGTAAGGTGAGTCTTGTAATCACATCCTTTTTTTAGCGTTCGAATACACATATTTTATGGATCATGGCTTATGAATTATTAGGAATCAATTAGACGATAGTTGATTCGGTAAATGAAAAGACTTGGGTCTAGAATAGTATTAGTGGAGAGAAGAAGCATGTAAACCTTATTCTTCGTATTATTTTTTGGGTGGTGTAGAAAAAAAGGAGCATGAAACATTTTGAAGAGGTAGAAGATAAATTTAATAGGATTAAAGATAGGTGATTTCATATCCTAAATTTTTTTGTTACAAGACATCGTCTTTATACAATTGAGAATTATGAGAACCTCATGATATACCATTAATATATAAACACTTTTTTTATAAATGGATTAACACTTCCTTAGTGCTTGTGAATTACGAAATCATTCTATACTTTTGTTTTCAATGTGTACATATTATATATATATATATATATATATATATATCTCCCCCATTTCTTGTCATATAATATGGTATGAGTAATACTCTGCCAAAAGAACATTCACTTTGCTTGCATTTAACTTATTATTTTTTAAGGATTCCATAATACTACTTTTGTATGCTAAAATATTGTCCAGAAATATAGTAACAAAATTTTGTAGATGTTCATAATTGCTTAAAATATTTGATATCTAACAATATAAATAAAACTTTAAAATCAAGTAAACACAGAACCAAAACCTGTAAATTACGGTAAGAAAAATTTTGGAATGATCATAATGTGTCTTGAATACTGTATTCACAACTATTGACTTTATGCGAATCTTGTGGCATTCAAGTGGTGGGTCAGAGTTCAAAGTAAACATTTTTTTCGATTTATTCAGTAACTCAATAATTACTTGAAATATTTGATGTCTAACAATATAAAGAGAACTTTGAATTCGAGTAAACATTGGACAAAAGTCTGTAAATTATGTTAAGAAGAACTTTTGAATGGTCATGATGTGTCTTAAAGACTATATTCACAACTATTGACTCTATGCGAATCTTGTGGCATTCAAGTGGTGGGTCAAAGTTCATAATAGACTTTTTTTCCGATTAACTTAGTAACTCAATAATTGTTTAAACTATTTGATGTCTAACAACATAAATAGAACTTTGAATTCGAGTAACGTTGGACCAAAGCCTGTAGATTATGTCAAGAACTTTAGAATGCCCATAATATGTCTTGAAGGCTGTATTCATAACTATTGACTCTATGCAAATCTTGTGGCATTCGAGTGGTGGGTTAGAGTTCAAAGTAGAGCTTTTTTCCGATTTACTCAGTAACTCAGTAATTGCTTGAAATATTTGATGTCTAACAACATAAATAGAACTTTGAACTCGAGTAAACGTTGAACCAAAACCTGTAGATTATGTTAAGAAGAACTTTGGAATGGCCATAATGTATCTTGAAGGCTGAATTCGCAACTATTGATTCTATGCGAATCTTGTGGCATTCAAGCGGTAGGTCAGAGTTCAAAATAAACATTTTTTTCCGATTTACTCAGGAACTCAGCAATTACTTGAAATATTTAATGTCTAACAACATAAATAGTACTTTGAACTTGAGTAAATGCTGGACCAAAGCCTGTAGATTATGTCAAAAAGAACTTTGGAATGACCATAATTTGTCTTGAAGACTGTATTTGCAACTATTGACTCTATGCAGTTCAAAGTAGATTTTTTTTCCAATTTACTCAGTAACTCTTCAATTACTACACTGAAAAATTCCTCATTTTCTGTCCATCAATTAATTGCTCTGTAATTTAACCACATACTCCAAGACTCATCTTTTCTCTTGACTTACACAATAGGGGATGCAAACAAACTGGTATTATGTTGGATCATCCCATTGTTTAACAGTCTAGAGTACATCCTTGAATAATCCCAGATGGGTTATAAGTGTAGGATATGTATCCCTTGTTCACCAACAATTAATGGGAACAAAAATTTTATGAAGATATAAGGGAGATAAAGAGATATAAAATAAAATCAAGTTTCTTCTATTCATTCAAACAAAATGACTACAGGTCCTTTATACCTTGCTATTAACTAACACCCCAACTAATTCTGATATTTCCTTGTTCCTTATTCCTTATTCCTTACCCATATATTTTCTGTAGAACATGCAATCACTAATATTGTTCTACAGAAGAGTAGAACTTAACACGCAAGATATATATAAATGATTTCTTGTCCTTTCTACCTCATACTTGATTCTAACTCTCTTTCATGTGCATCTTTGGCTTTTAGCATTTGAGTGATGAAATAATCAAGTTATAGATTGAAAAAGTTTTTGATTTCAACTTCTTTTCCATGTGGGTATGCTGACCTGTTTCAGAAGACTGCAGAAAATAAACAGAAAATAAGACAACCACCCAAAACACGAGCTCTGAAAGAGCTGAGCGAGAAGCTACCGGTCTTGCTTGTAAAAGTAGCCGGACAAAGGATCACAGCAGCCTTGTTCTGCAATAACGCAGAAAATATCCAGAAAAAATAGAGCAGCCACCCAACAATCAGCAAGGACCTGTAGCAGCCTTGTTACGGAATAACGCAGCAAATACTAGAAAAAATAGAGCAGCACTCCACACATCAGAGAGGATCTGCTGCTGGATCTGCAGCAGCCTTGTTCCGGAATAATGCAGCAAATACTAGAAAAATAAAGCAGCACTCCACACATCAGAGAAGATCTGCAGCTAGATCTGCAGCAGCCTTGTTCCGGAATAATGCAAAACAGAGCAGCATGCCAACCACATCGGAGAGGGTCTGCAGCAGCCTTGCTCCAGAATAATGCAGAAAATATCCAGAAAAACTAGAGCAGCAATCCAACCACAACTGCATAAACAATTACCATGCATAATATAAATAATTATATAACTGCTATCATGTGAACATCTGTAACTTGCTATCATGCATAATATAAATAATTATATCAATTATCATTCGGTAAGGAAACATATATCATGTTCCTTTAAACTTAGATTGACTCACATAAAACATCATGCATGGAACACATGATGTGAGAAAAGCCCATTGATGATTCATCCAAGCTAAAGTTCAAACCTAAAAGTGGACACCAGCATTAGACAGCGGATACTATAGATAGATACCAGATGCCTAGAGGTAGATATAGATGAGGTCTCACTCTCCTAAAGCTAACTGATTCGAAAGACACAAACCAAGGGAGAGCCAGACTTAACAACGGACGAAGCCAAATTTAAGATCATCACGCCAAGGTTAAGATCACCATTCTGTCTGCAGTGAAGACACACTTGAAGTGGTAGGCATGCACATATCTTGTTACGCATGCGCCTATAACAGATATAATTGTCTGAAAAAGGCTCTTAGGTGGTGATTCTAGAACGGAAAAAATTCTAAGGAGGCTATAAGAGAAAAAAAAAAACAATTATACAGTGAATAAAAAGAAATAAAAAACCCTGAAGAGGAAAAAGACAATAAATGAAAAAAAGCTAGAATGATAACAATAGAACGGAATCACCTTACTACCAAAAGCTATTTAAGTAATTTATACCAAACTTAGAGCCCTAAAAGTAGAGCTAAGGTAAAAAATTTTAAAACGGACATAGAGAAGCTCTATTGTAATAAAAATTAACTTAAACCTATTTTCTCCAAGGTCAACAATTTTAGAGGAAAAAAGTAGTCAAACTCTGTCAAATTAATCCCTCAACTAAAACTTGGTTTTCTGCACAAAGCATACCTAGAATACATGTATTAAACTGAAGCAAAATCCTAAGGCTAAGAAAAGCCCTCCCAATTGGTAGAACCCACACATATTTTATAAAATCCTTTTTATTTTCACTAACTAGAAAAACTTCATTTTTTTGAAGAGAAACTATCTTAAATAAAACTTAGTTATCTACGAGAGAAGTTTGTGTCAGATATTTTGTTGGCATCTGCACTCTTCTAACTCAAAGCTTGCATATGCTCGAAACTCTATCAAACCATCACTACATCTTAGGACTTGTTTTTTGAAAAAATAAAATTTGAATGGCCATACTTATCTAGAATATGTCTGCTTAATCATGTCTTGCAGCATCTTTCCTTAAACAAAAAGGATTTTTCATGAATGTCTAACTAGAAGGTTATCGCTGCAAAGGGGCTAATTCTCATTAGTTTCTTTCTTTTTAGTATTAAGATGCAATTCCAAGCACGAGCACAGTATCATGTAGAAGGCATCACAATAAACCAAGCTCGGAAAGAAAATCAAAGGCAAGAATACATATGCTAAGCCAATTTGTTATGGGGGGAAGAAGTTAGAAATTTTCCAAATTGAATCACCCGAACATATCCTCTAATTTTGGACTGAAACTAACAAATAAGCAAAAGATCCTCCAATGGAATACAAATCCTAAATAGACTACAATATAGTATATATTTTTCATGTGAACATGGCCATAGATCACTAGGCTCTAAGCACCAAAAACAATTAGCAGCTTTCATATGTTCATCATCTGCCCAAAAATAAGTTCAAAAGTTGATTACATCTTATTCAATGATACTTGTGAAAGTAAATTAAGCAAAATTATTGGTCATTGTTGAATAGAGTTAACAACATTGGATAATTGATTGCACAAAATAAAAAATTGAATCCTTACTTGTAAATTTTGGCAAATTTGGCCTTACAATGCATTTAACTAATCAATATTAAGAAAAGTTATATTTTATCACCAAAAACTATACAAAAACCACCACTTATTTTGATACTGAATAAAAAAACACCTTATTTTACAAACTGACATAGATTTTGCCCCTTATTTATTTTGTTCAAGATTCTGTTAAGTTTTTTCCGTTATGACTCACTTCAAAGTATATTGCTGATATCCAACATACCATCTACCACTTAAATTCCAAAAACAAATAGAGTTATTTTTGTTCAAGAAAAACTATGTCTTCACATTCTCAATATCTTTCCTCAAAAGTCAACTCTATAAAAGCTCCATGGAAGAAGGGATTTTGACATATCGATCTGTCAACATATTGATTTCATCATTACTTAAGAGTATTATTATAGTTTAGTAATTTAGGATTTTAGTTCTTATTAGTATATTCATATTTCTATTAAGATTAGTATTCCTAATATCATTAGTATTAGTCCCTATTCTTGTTAGGATTAGTATTTTCAATTCTACTAGTTTACTATTTCTATTTTAATTTTACTAAGGTTGAAATTATAATAAATAACTTGTAGTTTCATTTATTAGAACATCCAATTATTCAATAATATTTTGAGAGTTTCTCAATTTTCTGGTTGTGATACGATCAACCCTTAAGTGTGATACTTAAGACTCCTTACATGTGATGTCCAAGAAATGCTAGGTGTGATGTCTATGTTTTTTATCTCCAAGTTCCTAACTGGACACTCAATTTGTCCTACATCACTTAGTATGTCTGAATAAGGCACTTTCATGTTTATAGTCACACCTTTAACTAACCAGGTGGTATAAAACCCAAAAAGTGGCAGAGAAGGATGAAAAGAAGGGATACCAAGAGGGAATCAAGATGGCAGTCTCCCTTCTTGCAGAGTTTGGTCTTCCTCTGGGACTCTTCCCTCTTGCTGATGTTATTGAAGTAGGGTTTGTGAGGAGTAATGCCTACACGTGGATTCTGCAAAAGAAAAAAATAGAACAGAACTTCGAGATGATCAGCAAGCTTGTCAACTAAATTGCAAAGTGAAATACAGAGTATAAAAAGGAAACTCTTGAAAGAAATACATAAGGGAGATTTCATCTGTAAACCAAGTCAACAAAATTGAATATGTAGTTGCTTCACATATCCAAGGAAAAAGCTAAATACTTGGCTTCTCAGTTTCATAGTCATTAAATATAAATTGAGGCTGAACATGAAACAGGACTCTTTACTTACATAAGATCCATTGTTTGGCCAAAAACATGTTAGGTCAATAACAGATTGATTGCTCTGTCTGGTTATACCACATCACTCATTATCAGTACATACTCAAGCATTTTAGTTTAATAGATAATCGTGCAAACCATCTTTCCTCACCAAATGCTTCTAATTGAGAACAAAAACTAAACTTTAAGTAAAAAGTTATCATTAGAAGAAAAAACGTTTTCTACAAATCTTCTAAGAGGGAATGCATCCTTCAGCAAAAAGCTTGTAATGGGAATGCATCTTTCAGCAAAAAGAATCTAATCCACGTCAATAACAACAGCAGGAAGATGTTGAGTTTTATAACATAATAAAGCAAGATTGAAGTAAAACACTAACTCAAATAAACACCAATCCATGTAACTTAATATGAAGGAAAGGAATTAACGGATAAATGTAAATTTGCCACTTATAGACAAGTCATGGTGGAATAAAAAACAAAATCAGAAGAGATAATCCAGTAAGAGCTTCCATTAAAAATGCCAATTGTACTCTCAAAACTTCATGAACTTGTGAAGTACAATGGGTACTGATGTAATGTTGTAGTAGCTGTGAAATTAAATGTGATCTACAAGAAGATCAACCAACTTTCTTTTTTCTGTAACTAGTAAGAGCATACATTAAAAATCTGCTCCTAGGCCTGCTTTGTAGTTACTAAATTTCTTACAAGTAAATTGCAAGAATAATTCCATCAATGCTCCAACACGTCCAACATCCCATCAATAGAAACATGCAAGTCCAATAAAACATTATAGTGTCCCTTCTCAATTTCCTCCTCTTTCACCTTATGGAGAAGGAGAATTTCAATAATTAAATCCTCCCAACCAATCTCACTAGCTACAGCTCTTTTCCTCTTCTTCCCGGCATTTATGGAACTAAGAGCGCCAAAATTGCTATTATCAGTATCTGAAGGATGCATGATGTTATTAATTCGAATCTTGGCCACCTTTATCCTTTCCCTCCTCCTCTCAAGCACCATGCAACCCTTAATGTAGGATGGAGGCAAGGCATCCAAACCCACATCACTCTCTATTATTTGCTTCAATAAAAGCTTCTTGCTCAATTTTGATTGTCCATTCCACCAATCTCTGCATGCACGAAGATCAAAACTTTCTCTCCTACCATCGACACTTCCATATTCCCCTGTAAACTTACCACTGTCCACCTCATTTGCAAACTTTTTATAAATAAGAGACAAGGACTCGGGTGAAATCCTAGACTGCTCCAAGTCATGATTGGTCGAAGTGGTAACTGCGTTTTCATCTCCCACATCAAAATACCGAGATTCGCTTTCCACTCTGTGATCATTACTCCAATAGCCAACATCTTTACTCAAGCACTCCCTAAGCACATCTTGCAAATCAAACTCATTCGGATCCAACTCATTATGGTCATTACAATGCTCCTTCATGGACCTTGCCTCCATATAACTAATTACAATAGGCGCATGCTTTACAATATTCTTTACAGTAACATCCTTTCCCCAGGGCAAATCCATCTGGTGAGCAACCTTCACAAGCTTCTCTAAAAGCTCCTTGTACCGCTTCCTACAGGTCACTACGGCAACATGGACATACTTAACCACCTCCTCAATCCCCAACTTAACACCATTCAACTCGGCAACGAACACCAACACGGCCACCACCAGTGGCAATGGTCTTCTTCCTGTAGACAAAAACCAAATTATAGAACAATTCAACAAAAATATACCCTGCCTCTTAATCCGCTCCATCTTATCTCTGTCCAACCTGTCTAAAACTGACAAATTCTTCACCAACCTCAAGAACGACTCCACATAATCAAACTCCGGCAGTTTCACGCCCAAATGCTCGACAACTCGGTTAACCATTCTTCCTAACTCATGTTCATCGCAGCCAACGGCGGCTGCAATCTCTGCCATTGGCATAACCTTGTCATCACTCCTCATCACGACATAAGTACAAGCACCCACAAAAATAGGAAACCAATTGCCCAGGCCAAACTCACCATCAGTGATTTTACTTATCATGTTTCTGATCTCTTCGCACTTCGAACCGGTTAAACCGAATTGCAACATCAAATGATCGATTATCTTTTGTGCCTCAAATATCTTTTTGTCTTTGTAGTTGAGGACAGAACCCGTACCTATGGAGCCGTGGCGGATATTGGTTCCTTGTGGACCATCGAGTCCATAGAGCTGAGCTTGGTAGTTGTCAAAGGCCTGCAAGAAACCGCAGTCCGAGCAGACGAGGTCCCCGGTTACATCGTCGCGGACTAGGGAGTCGTTTCTGCATGCTGTGCAGGGCATTGTGAGATTCCAGGACTTGATCCTTTCCGTTATCGTCTTTGTGGAGAAAATTCGTGAAGGAAATTAGGGCTGAGAAGGAATTCGCGCTGTAATTATTTAAAGCCGAGCGTCACGCTAAAATCCTTCCGTTTCCTGTATTGACACGAACACCACCTACGTGCAAAAAAAATCACTAAATAATTATTCAACATCGTGAATTATAAGAAAAAAAAAAATTTTAAAAATTAATTTAAATAAAATTAAATAAAATTAAACAAAAAGAAAAGAGATGAAACTATTTTCCCGCACACCCGATAAAATAAGGGAGCCTCAAGCACCTTCATTTTATGGGAAAAAAAAAAAAAAAAAAAGAGCTTAAACCTTGAAAATGCTTATTTTCGACATGATTATGAGAAAAAGCTTGTGCTTTTTTCCATAAGATCAGCATCATCTTGCAGGTCAAAATGCCTATAATGTATATATATATTATAAATAAAAGAAATACTGTCAAAGCTTGAACCTTGAAATGCTTATTTCCACCATCTGCTCAAAGAGAAGGAGCTTAAACCTTGAAACTGCTTATAAATTTCCAGCAAGGAATTACATTTACAAAAAAGCATGTCAAACGTAGCACATTTTCTGTAAAATTTTCCAATCCTTTCCCTATCGTTGAAGGAGAGATGAAAGAAAAGCTGAAATTCGGTTGTGTACCTACAAAGCCTGAAGCGAAGCACTGTTGGAGAAGCACGAAATCAGGAATGCTGGAAGCAGACGCTAGTTTGCCCGATCTCTTGAAGCCTGAAGACCTAAGCTACGGGGAGATGAAACTTGGGACGGAAGAGAAGCTATTTGGAGTTGAGGAAGAGACCAAATAAACCCTTTTGAAAAAGATGAAGGAGCTGAAACGCCTGAAGCAATGACAAAGTGTTGTGTGAGAGACGGCGACAGTCAAGCCCGACCCAATTTCTTTGTTTTTTTTTTATTGAGACTAAGTGGAGTTTGAAATATAATGACTTTAATTTAATAGGATGGATTCTGAAATTTATGGAGTAGCTTTAAAACTAAATAGGCTTGCAATAAGGACCTAATGGGCTTTTTTATGGGCTTAATGGGCTTTAAAGTTTAATGTCTCTAATTGGCTCAATTGGTCTGTAAAACAAGCCATAGGATTGAATTTTACCTTGGTGATGGAAGCATGGGGCAATTTTTACTTAATAAAAATGCATGGGTTTTGTAAAAGTTTACCCTTTTGAAGAAAAAATAAAAGCAACATCTTATGCATTATAGTTATACCCATTAAAAAAAGAATATTCATTTCACTCAATTATATCGTAGTTTGCTGAAATTAAACTTAATTTGGTCACTGCAAGCTTACCAACATACTAAATGAGCTAACGTCTAATCTCATTGAATCAAATATTCTAAATTTATAACTATCAACTTAGAATGCATTCACGAAATAATAAATTATATATATATTTTTTTATTAATATTCGAATGTATAACTTATTTAAAGTATAATAATATTAATCATTAAATAACTATGTCAATGATAGTTTATAAAAGTTGCACCTATATAAATTATTTTTATATATAGAGAGTTTTTTTTAGAGTGAAAATTAACGAGAGAAGTAGGGAATTAACTTGTACAATTAAAATTCTTTTACCTACATATAACTCTAATACCGGAATTTACTTTAGTTATTTAATGTTTGATACTATAAATTAATTTTCTTGTAGATAATAAGATACAATAAGAATTTCGATAAAAACAACACTTTAATTTCAAGTTAATGTCTTACCTAATCAAGTTAAGTAGTGTTTGGATTCTTCACAAATAGAAATACAAGTTCTATCATTATATAAATGAGTGAAGTTGAATTCATTACACATTAAATATATATATATATAAATTATAATTAATTTTTAAAAATTAAATAATAAAAATATAAAAAAGTTAAATAGAAATAAAATTGACTGCCTTCTCTTGAAAAGCCAAAAATACACTTGGGGTTAAGAATAGTTGTCTCATCTCTATCTTGGGGTCATGGGACAATAGAGCTTTGAGTTCCTTTCGAAAACTTGTATTCATTGACATCAACAATGTGATTAATTAAAAAACAAGTTAAGACTAAGATAATAAAGAAAACTTTGCTTCCACATACACCCAAGAACTTTTGATTGGGAGCTAGACTTTCTTTTAATTAATTAACTAGTGGGGGTTGACCAACTATCTCTTATCTTATATATATATATATATATATATATATATATATCAATTTTCTCACATGATACAAAATAAATATTTTCTAATTCTTGTGGCTGTCTGGATTCAACTCATTGATGATAAGATTGTAGTTGATTGAAA
>NW_019014685.1:550233-560539 GCF_000150535.2 Carica papaya
AAATTTTTCTTAAGTTGATAATGTTAATTGACTATAGTATTTTTTTTATCAGATTAGTAATAAGATTTTTATAGAATTACATATTTATTAACGCTTAATTTAAATTATATATGCTGGGTACTTCTACTACTAGATCAAATTATATATATATATGTTTATTTATTGCAATATATACAGCCCGAAAAAATATGGTGATCATTTAGGAGTTACAAGTGCTACGATTTAGGGTATCAAAACTAAGCAATATCCGTAGTGGGTATATAATTAGAAGTTACATAAGCAGGGTGACAGTTAGAAATATGTATGTCTATATACACTATATACATATATATATATACACATTGTTAGCTTAAGCGAGGAAAAATTAAGGGTATAATGAATACCCAGAAAAAGAATTAAGTGTAAATTTTTTTAAAGATTAATATGGTCAGCTTGTGGTTTTGTATATTTGTTTATATATTTTTGTATATTAACAAAAACATGAGTCACTATTTAATAAATTTTCATTACTTTATTATATTTGAATAAAAAATTCATACATTTTAACTTATCTGATTTAAGTTTGTATAATAATTAAATATTGAAATTCAGTCTTACGAATGGGCTTTAAAAAGAATTACAATATTTTCTCGTAAGTAAATTGACTTTTTTTAAAAGTAAACATTTGACTGATTAGGGTGTGTTTGGATGAAGAAGAATGAGAAGAAAATGAGGGGAAGGAAAAGGATAATCACTTCCTTTCTCCGTCATTGAGAATCATGTTTTTGAGAGAAGACCTTAATTAATCTCATTAATTAAGGTTTATTATAGTTAATAAGGGCAGTTAGTGATTTTTTTGTTAAGGTCCAAGAAACTTCCCTAAAATGGGGTTGGGTGGCAATCCACACTCTTTATTAATTAAATTAACAAAAACCCTAATTAATCTCCTGTCCAAACACATGCATACCAATACATGTATAGAAAATTAATTAACATTTTTTCTTTCTGCTCTCTAAATTAATCTCTGCATGTCAACATGTCTCCCAGCTTAAGCAGACAACACTGTTCTTTTACATGTGATTTCATCTCCTAGCTGCTACTCCTATATTGTTCTTGTCTTCCATTTTTCCTTCTCCCTTGTCGCCATCTACACACATACATATTCCCCCCCTTCTCTCTCTCTCTCTCTCTATATATATATATATATATAAACGCCCATAGAAGTCTTTCTCTCATCAGGAGCAGATCATGTCTACTTCTTCCTCGTCTTTCCCATCATCAGCATCATCACCACCATCATCATCATCATCATCTCCTTCCTCTGTTTGGTTAGTTGCTTACATGAAGCTAAAGTTCTTCACTCGAATCCGTAGATTCCTGCGATCCAAAGCTCCCCACAAGCGTAACAGGGCAGCGTCCGATCATCACGCCGCAGAGAAACCAAGAATAATAGATGCTGTTGTTGATGACGATGAGGAAGAAAAGAAGGATACGGATAAATCCATGGTGTTGCAGAAATCGGTGAAGAGGCTTCACTTTGGTACTTGGGAAGAGAAGGAAATGGCTGCCGAACAGATACAGAGGCTCGCCAGAGATGACGTCAGCGCCAAGAAGTTGATCGCGGAGCTCGGTGTGATACCGGTTCTTGTTTCCATGGTCGCCGCCGACGAGTCTGGTCGCCGTCGAGCGGCCATTAAGGCCTTGTTGGAGCTCGCTAATGGAACTTACACGTAAGGTTTTATTATTATTATTATTAAGTGTATAGTAATTTATTTTATTAAAATATTATAATCATGCATGATAAACAATATCTTACCTCGCCTACATTAGAGGGTGAATTAATTATCTCGCTTAATTTTTTTTTTAATTTGTCAAAATACTGTAATTAATTACACTTAGTAAAAATCTCACCTCATTAATTATTTTGATAAATGTTAATTGAAATTGAAATTGATAAATATTAATTTGGTAAAAAAAGAAAAATAGTAGCAAGTGTTTAAAATGTTGAAATTGGAAGGATAAGATGGCATCTTTTTGTACAACTTGTGGGGTTACTTTCCTCCTTTCTACAAATCAGAATTTGGAAAGGCTGCAAAAATTTGTCTTTCTTTCCAACATATTTTGAAATAATGTTTTTCTACATCTTTCTCATGTTCAAAATTAAAAAAAAAAAAAAAAAAAAAAGTTTATGAAATTCATAGTAGCTTTCAAAGACGTTCTTTCTATGTTCTACAAGAATGCATAAAAGATTGTCAACTCTCATAATTTATTAAGATGACATTGAATAATTTTGTGCATCTCGTATATTTGTGTTTATTATACAGCTTTTAATTCTTTAGAAGTTAAATAATTATTATTTTTACATTATTTTTTAAAGTTAAATATATTTGTAATTAATCTCATTTTGTTGGAATTTAGAAATTTTAATTAATATTTGTTTAATAATAAGATGGTGTTGCATTAGGAAAGCACGAGTTAGATGCTCCTCCACTACTTCATTTGTGGGTAGGAAGACTTATGAGTTTTTCTTTAAAAAAAAAAAAAAAAAAGAATTATTCAGAGGAGGAACAAACAACACAAGGTATAGAAAATTTAAAGCAATACCAAATTAGGAAGAGTTTGATTTGAAGATGTTTAATTATATAAACCCATTTGCTATTTTCAATGGGTCAATTGGTGGGTGGGTTGAGTTGACTACTAAATTTAATTTAATTTAATTTAATATTTTAGACGATAGACTACATTATTATACATACATATATATATATACACACTCAATTGGAGATGCTAATTACTAAAATATTTGGTATGATTATTTTGAGATTCCAATTTCTAAGCCATTTTCTTTCTCAAGATTTAATAAGTTTACTTATTGATATGACATTGAATCTTGTTGACTCTATTGCTAAACTAATTAAATTCTTTATATTCTTTGTTTTTTAGTGGTTAAAATATGGATTATATATTAATCTATAACTAGAGATCTTTGGCTGTGGTTCTCTTTCCACAGGCTTATGCTTCTTAGCTACTTGGGTTTTTCTTTTTTTGTTTTTGTTTTTGTTTTTTCACAAATTTTGAAATAATTATTATAATTTTTTTAGATGAGTAAAAAATAGAATCCAAATTTAGTGTCAATAACTCTATAAAGTAAATGTCACACTATTTAAATATAAAATTAATCAGTAAGTACAATAATAATGCCACACTCCTAATTATAAGCCTTTTAATAGTTGTGGGTTTTAGTTTTTATTCAAATTAATTAAGAATTGTTTGTCTATTTATTAAGTTTTATGATTTATATTTCAGTAAAAAATATAAATACAAAAATAAAAGAAGAATTTCTGAATTCATGTGGGTTTAACATATAAAAATTATTTAATTGTCAAAAAAAGTTTAAAAATTAATAATAGCAAAAATTATGAGATGAATTCTAATCAAGTGTGATCTTAAATATTTCAGGAACAAAGCTCTAATAGTGGATGCAGGACTTTATACAAAACTACCAAAAAATATAGAGGAGATTGATGAATCAACAAGACAAGAGTTTGCAGAACTTATATCTTCATTATGTTCTCTGGCAAATACCCAATCTTGTCCTTCGTCATATGAAATTATATCATTTCTTATTTCCATTCTTGAGTCGAAGAAATCAAGCATAGAAACGAAAGAAGTCAGTTTAGGTGCACTATATAAGCTATCAATAGTATTAGAGAATGCAGGAGCTTTGATCTCAAATGGGGTAGTTCAGACTTTATTGATGCTTTCATTAGAAAAACAACTATCAGAAAAAGCCCTAGCAATATTAGGGCACTTAGTGGTGACCCTAATGGGGAAAAAAGCAATGGAAGAAAACCAGATGGTGCCAGAAAGGTTGATAGAGATTTTTACATGGGAAGAAAAATCTAAGTGTCAAGAACTTTCGGTCTACATTTTGATGATATTAGCTCATCAAAGCTCAACTCAGAGAGCTAAAATGGCAAGGGCAGGGATAGTGCCAGTGCTTGTTAAAGTGTCCTTATTAGGGTCACCTCTAGCTCAGAAAAGGGCGACAAAGTTATTACAGTGGTTCAAGGATGAAAGGCAAGCCAAGATGGGTCCTCATTCTGGTCCGCAAACAGGAAGAATTTCAATAGGTTCACCATGTAATCCTAGGGAAGCTGAAGAAGGTAAGAAAATGATGAAGAATTTGGTGAAGCAAAGTCTTTATAAGAATTTAGAGATGATTACTCAAAGAGCTGCCTCTCCTTCCTCTTCAAATCTTAAATCTTTTGCTATTAGCACAAGCTCTAAGAGCTTGCCTTATTGAAATCTTTCCTCCTTTAACACCATATTGTGTTTTGGGATTTATTTTTATTTACTCTCATACATATACAACTCAACTCTTTATAAGACCACGTTGTAATTCTTATATTGACAAAGAAGATTGTATATCACAACAAATCAAATTAGTGTCAAATTTTCTAGAGATGGAAAAAACTGTATATAAATAGAAATTTTTTTTTTCCAAATTATTATTAAGCCTAATATGTCAAAACGATGAATTATATTTGCATGACATATTTAGTAATCATACATTTTGTATTTATGTGCTTGTAAATTTTCTTCAATCCATCAAAAAAATAATAATACAATTTAGATTCGTAACTAATTTTGACTCGTATTCAAGTATTGAATCAAAATAAAATTTATAAATTTCATAACTAATAGCCAGTAATGTAAAATTACTTTAATTTCACACTTCTAGAAAATAACTATTGGTTATTTGGATGTTTATACTCAAAAAACAATCAAGTCACAAAATAAAATATTTTCAAGTGCTTATAGAAAAAAAAACAACTAATTCTTATTTGCTTTCACTAGGTAAAGTTATAAATTTGTTTTAGTTTTTTGAATCTATAAACTATTTTCTTAGATTAAAAAAATTATAAGCATCAATAAGTAGAATTTCACCTTGATTTACAACCAATAGATAATTATGTTATATAAAAAATATTTAAGTGCTGAGCTATTATCTCAAACTTTTCATATTTTTTTTGATGTTACTGTAGAGACCCAGAACTTAAATAGAAATAAATTCATAAATTAAATGCGGAATCAAATAATAGAGTTAGGATTTACATTACTTACACGATAGTTTAGAATACTAAATAGGAATATGAGAATGTTCGTTTTAAAAAATAAATGGTAATTAAAGAAAAACGAACAAATAAATATTTTAGAACAATCTTCACTAGTATTTGAAGGAAATCCGGGTGGTGAACTGCTCATAACCCTATTACTAATCGAGATTTGAATCTTGGTATTCTTGATATGAAATGCTTAATAAAAATGTGAGTTACACTAGCCCAGTAAAGATATCATACTAATCATAGGTACGAAAAACTAAAAATCAGAAAAAAAAACTAACAGAACCTTTAATTTGATGTAAATTCATTTAATATAAAAAAATCATTTATTCTATATTTACGTAACGAGTTTTTTCAAAAATAACCTATCAAGATCCATATTCATACCACTTTTTATTTTCATGCTTATGATAACAAAAGATGATAATTTTTCTTTTTTACCTACTTACCGGTCCTCTTGGGGATTTATAGGGATGTCCATTTACTCGTAAATCCAATATCTAATTTAGACAATTAACCGACCGTCCCATACCACGATCGATAATGAGCGCCAAACATTCTATCGCTTCAATATCTCGTCCGGTATGAGCATGAACTATATCTCCAAAACCTTATTGGTAATATTCATGGTAGGGTTCCCTATGTACCAGCATTCTCTGTCATTTTTCGGGTACCTAATAAGTCTTTTACATACAGATTTTCATCAAACAAAACAACTAATCACATAATACCAATATTTCATTGTATATTCACAAATCAATAAAATGACATTTAAGCAAGCAATTTAATTTATCATAACCAATAACTGAGTAATCGGATAATCAGATAAATCATGAAGGAAGGGACCAAATATCCCAGATAATCGAGAAGACTATGAAAACTATTAATGTAAACATGCACAATGTAGTAGTAAACAATTTAAGCTGTACATAAAAATAAACAGAGAATCACGGTAGGGTTATTATAGTTACTATCCAACATTATTTTCAATCATGTACAGTACAGGAGTGCAACACCACATATGCAATAACTTACCACCCAAAATAAAAGAATTTTTACCAAACTTCATCATAAAAATATCAATTACAACATCATTAATTTCTAATACTATAACAATCGTATTTTTATTTTTATTTTTTTCTATCAACTTTATTGTCTTTCTTTTTCTCTACGATCCCCCTTCTCTTTCATTTTTCGTATCTTAAACAGCAGTTGAAAACATCTTCAGTAGTTCTTGAATTTCAAAATGTTACATACTTGAAAATGAGGCTATCATACAAAAATAATTATTAATGCAAACTCTCGCACGCCTAGCCTTATAATTGATAAAATGAATAGCTATTGCTTTTGATCTTTCCATTGGTTAATTTCTTATGATTGATTTTTCTACATTATTTGGTACGTGTCTAATTTATCCCTCTTGAAACATTTGTTCTTGTAAATGCAAAGTTCCATTAGTAGATCTTGCCACGTAAAAATTAGAATAATAATTATACATAATACTTTTTTGTCACTCATTAATTATTTTTTTATTTATTTACACTTGTGCTTGTCACTCAATATTTTGTATCTTTTTCGACTTCTTTCACTAATTTTTTTTTTTTTGACCTTTACGTCTGCTAGTATGCGAAATGCTTTTAAAATAAAATATTATTGAAGATATTGGTAATTAAAAAGATTAAAAAAAAAACAAAAAACACTAAAGAGATTTGTAAATTATAATTTATTTATTTATTTTAAAACTTGGACAGATGGGTATATACTTAATATATCCAAAAAATAAAGAAACAAAAAAAAAAAACTTACATAGCAGGTGGAAAGGAAAGGTCAACCCTTAGCCAGACCGGAGATCCGCCAAGAACTTTATGTATACATATAGATATATATATATATATATTATACTGTTGGTGGTTCGAATTCGATACTTTCCTTTCTTAATCGCAAATATTTGTGTCTATTTATTTATATACCAAAAGCGAAAAAATCTGGAGTAATTGCGGGAATATGGCGGACAGTTGGTGTTCGTCAGGTCCCGTTTTATCCAAGCTTCCTGTCTCGCCTTTTCGATTCTGTTGCCAACATCTTCCTTCCAGACCTTTCTTCGTTCCAATGGCTTCTCGTTTCCGTTGCTCCTCCTCCGCAGCTGCACCCGACCTGCCCTCATTGCTCGTTTTCTCAGGTATTTACGAACGAAACAAGCAGAGGATGCTTCTTGATTCTTCTCTGTTTTTCTCGTATTCTACATATATTTGTGCAGGATATCTTTGAAGAATTGAATTATTTTTTCACCTAGTAATGCACATAATGTTGACAGGGAACTGGTAAATTAATACTTTAAATTACATGCACATTTTTGCTTTGACGGGGAGTTCAGATTTTGAATTAGAGGTGATTATGAGAAGTTAGGAATTTAAAGAATTAGGGTCATTTTTAGTTTAGTGAAGAAGGTTTGATGTATTATAAGATTAATGGAATTAAACATTGTTAGATTAATTAAATTCAGAATTCTAATGAAAATTTCAGGTACTCGCTGTTTTGTGTTTACCTTATTAATGTAGTGATGGTAAAATGTGTTCCTAAGAACTTTTTATCTTGATTGATCTAATATTGAGGACGTTAAAGTATAATAATGATTACAGAAATGGGACTACACCAACGTGATCCATTTTAACTCAGGTAGGTTGCATAATTTATGTGTTCTTCCTTTAGGTATGGTATTGCCTGTTAACTCTCTGTTCTTGCCAAAAGGAGTTTTGCATGCAAGTTTAAAACTCAGTATTGGTACTTGCTTGTACGTTTCAAGTGAAGGAACAAAATTCATGTGATGAAATATAAAGATTATAGGGGATGTTTGATGAATTTTGCCTATGAGTTGTCCTGCATATTGTTTGTTGTATTATATTTCTTTTTGTTACAAGATCCCCAAGAACCTGTTAAACATTGGAAGTTCAGCTCTCTTAAATTATTTTTCTCTTAACTGCAATGTTATTAATATTATTCTTTAAAAAGAAATGATGTAAATCCAAGCTTGGTTCCAGAAAAGTTTTTCAATTAGTGTAATGTTGATGTAGGTGGCACTGGATTTAATGGTGTTGTTGAAGAGCTCCGGAGGTTAACAACTCGTGTTGCCCATGTCCTTCCTGTTTCTGATGATGGAGGAAGTACAGCTGAGATTGTTCGTGTTCTTGGTAACTTTCGTAACGATCAAAAGCCACACAAGCGCACATCACTCACAAATACATACATAGATCAGTTTGATTTGCTCCTGTTCCTAAATCTAATTGTTAGTGCCTTGTGCACTAAAATTGAACTGGACATACCAGAATGCTTCTGATTCTTCCTCCCTTTTCCTGACCTATTTGAACTAAAATTATTGGAGCTCGCTGGAGAGGACCTAAGATCTCCTAGAGTTGCGTACTCAAGAAACTTTGTAAATTTTCTCTGCATAATTTCAGAACAGCCTTTTACAACTTACAACAAGAAGAAGAATAACTGCTTGTTACTATTCCTAACAAATAGTAAGTCTAACAAGTGTATTTTAAATGGACTACTGATATGTAATTGACAATAATAAAAACAGTAAAATCCCTAATCTATAAGATACTATTCAGAAAGTTGTCTTCACAAATAAACAGACATACTGCTCTGATTAAGATTATCCGTTTGTAAGAAGTTGCCGATTAACTGGTGGCTAGGATCAAAGTATTACTCCCCTCTCTTACTAGGCTCTTTTCCTCAAGTGCAAAGGTTGGAACTACAATCTTTGTGATGAAGTTCAGATTCACGAGAATCTAAAATGCCCTATTATGTTGCAAACTCTAATTGATCTTCTAAAGCCTCTGGCTACTAATGCTTCTTAGACTGGTGATCCGGTGTAAACACTTCATCATAATTAAAACAAAGACCTTTGCCCATCTAACTCCAATTCCAGGCTGGCTGAGGCATTTAATTGCCTGTGTTTGAGAAGAAAGAAGGATCTGGACCATCCCTTCTAGTGTTAAGAACTCATGTTGATGAGGACTACCCCGGCATTCAGAAGTATTCTCACTCCTGGCACTTGTCAAATCTGTTGGTTGATGTAGTTTTGATGTAAGATAAAAGTAGAGTTAATTTTTCTACTCGGACAATTAGGGAGGAAACCTAAACATTACACCTAGGATTTCTTAAATATCACACCAAATAATTCTTAAACATCGCACTTAAGGATTTGATCACATTACTCATTAGAAAATTGAGAAAATTCTCAAAGAAATCTTCATTGAATAACTGAACTGTTTTAAAAAGTGAGATTATGTAGGCACTTGCAGTGTTTTACAAGTAACATTTGCCAAATAGGATTAAACTAATAAATGCTAATGCTAATAGAAAAGGAAAACTAATTAATAAAAAGCATAAAATCTTTTTTTGTTTTTGTAAAAAGACACTGGTTCACCCATACTGACTGAGCCTCTTCTAGACTAGTTTTAAGATTTAATACATTTATTTTTTTTAAAAAAGGTTTGATACATGTTCTCTTTTGACATGGTCTTCTTGCATTTGTAGTCTTCTTCACCAAAATTGCACTATACTGTTCTTTGATGAAAAATTTTCCAGTATGTGGAAATCAAGAAAGAGAACATGTCATCTTCAGTAGATGTTAGACTTGATAAATTTCTCTTCATTGTAGTTAAACACAACCGAGCACTTAAAGTGGAAGAAAGTTGGAAACTTTTTCCAATTTTAAAACCCTAGTAAGTTCAGGAAATAGAAGTAGGAAACTTGTCATTCGTGAGGATTGTTGCAAGAACTTCTTTCAATTCCTATAGTTGAACAATTTTGTTTTGAAAGACAGTTAAATGACTTAATCTTTCAACATAATGACATCTCCAACTATACATATTAGCTTGGATGGATAATATACTTATTTTAGTAACTCGACAATGTGATATTTTTATTATCATGGTGCTTATTGTGTAAGGTAGGACAAATAGGATTAATGTGCCTACTTAAGTATTTGGGCATAAAAACCAATACATTTATCTAGGGTTTTGTGGAGATCGTATCTAATAAATCTCAAGTATCATAACATTTAAGAGTTTGATTGCATTACATATCGAAAAATTTGATAATAGTCTCAAAATACTTTATTGAATAATTGACCTATTCATTGCTTATGTGCTTGCTCATTGGATTGAGTGTGTGGTAGATACTTTTGACCGAAC
>NW_019014685.1:568224-593627 GCF_000150535.2 Carica papaya
CTGGTAACATTTTCTTGAACATATTCACATGCTTTATGTTGCAATCGCTTTCCTTTGTGAATTTACCGATATCATGGTAATATAATTACTTTCTCTTTGTATTTAATATAATTGGCTTATATATTGAGTTACCATGAGATAATGCTCTTTAATTCATAATTGTCAGATTTATTAATTTATTTTGTAAGCTTGTCATGCAGTATGAACATTGTGTGTCTATGGTGCAAAAACTTGTCTATGTGTTTTTGATGTTCCAGTATATAATTGCAACTTTCGATGAGCACGTAATTCGTGGGGTTGGGGTGACAATCACTTGATAATGCCAAGTGATTATGTGACAAACAGTGAGCACGTGCAGTGTTGTTATCAAGAATGTCTTAGTCGGGTTCTCCTTGTTCTTTATATCCAAAAAATTGATAATATTCATATGTAAATCATTTTTTTGTGTGTTTATGGATAGGGTTTTAGGAGTCCAGGCACGATATTCACCATCGAAAAGCTTAATCTGCAAAATAGTTGGGACTGTCTTTATGTTTTGTATCTTCTGATACCTGATAACTGGAATAATGATAACAACCTATTTCTTACTTTCAGGTATTACTTGGTATTGGAGAGGTTATTTCTTCTAGGTCAGTTCCCAAGGTACTACAAGAAAAACTATTTTGGTGTTTTTGGGTAAATTTATTAACAAAGTTTCTTCCTTGTTTATTTATGTGTCATCTACCTTTGTAGTCATCTTAATTAGCCACATCTGAGAATCTTAGTTTCATAAGTTCATAATTCTTTTCCTCCTTTAACACCTACATTAATTAGTGATTGAGTATGAGAGGCCACTATAATTAATAGGAAGCTTACTATGTGTTTGTATCAACTTGTTCCGCACAATATTAGGTACTTTTGTTGAATGGCACTCATGATCGTGAGACAAGTGGCTTTTCTGCATCTTGCTTTGTAACTGCCATTACAGATGCTCTAAATCGGACACATGGAGATCCTCATAACTGTCTATACAACGCTGTGAGTGATGGAGTTATGCTTGTTTAGCTGTGATTGCACATACTTTCATTAATAATTCTTGTTATGTTTGGTAAACATATAGATATCTATTCTTTTGGTTATGAAAATTAAGTTATTTCCAATATGGAAGCGCCTCTTATGGCAATATTCTTTGCTTATTAATTTCCCTTTTTTCCTATAAGAGTCAATCAGAGTCAATAAGAGAGTTTTTCTATTGAGAGAATCTTTTCTACAGCTCTGTTGGGAATTTCTGGTTCTCTTTTTCTCTTTTTTTTTTTCTTTTTTTTTTCCCCGGTTTTTACCTTTTCCTTTTTCCAAGAAAGCATTTAACGGTATAGAGAGAGTCTCTTTGATATGGTTCAGGGAGCAGAAATCCAAGATATTCTTTAGGTTGTTGAAAATTAAGTTAGAAACAAATTTTTGATTTATCCTTTTTACACGTAGTTGTTACGTGGCCTTTTGAGATCTCCATGTGAGTCCCTTTAACTCAGAGGTCATGACTCCTGGATTACAGTTCAGAAGGAGAGGATCAGATCCTTCTTTTTAAGATGAAATAAAATACTAGAGAGGTCAGTGTTCGGAGATCGGAAGGCACAAAGGTTCCATGAGGATGCTGTTGGTTATAGAAGGCGCCAATGTTTGTGGAGATTAATTGGATTGTATCTTTGAACTTGAGGGGTCTAAATAACTTCAGAAAAGTGCTATGATGAAGGGGTCCATAAAGGAGTGCAGTGATGACTTAATTTACCTTTAGGAATTGAAGGCTGAAGAATTGCGGATGGACTGATGCTCTTTGATCTGACTATTTGGTGGCACCTGGATTTGTCAATTTGATGAAAAACATCATCTTTTTCTCTTAATTGACATATTTTTTGGGTGTCTTTTAAGGCTTGAGGACATGATGCTGAATTGGCACAAAAAATTGCTCCTCTGAGTCAGTTCCGATCGCCACCCTCTTTGTTTTCTGAGTGGATAGATGGGTCTTACACCCATAAGTTTTGAGATTGGTGTTAATGGCATTGTTTTGATGAGTTAATTAGTAGCAGGTGGGAGGAGGAGAAATTTGAGGGTTGTGCTATCTTTTAAGTCCCCAGAAAGCCTGAACATGTTAAGAAATAGGTCAGAGTTCGGAGTTCCATTTTTTTAGCGTGGGGCTGCTGCAAAAATTATTCTGACAAAGTGATACAGGATAAAGAGAGCTTGAACAAAATACTTGGAAAAATTTACCAAGAACTAAAATTGAAGATGTCGGATCTCAAAAATCAAATTAATGACTCATTGTTTGTATAATCATCATATTAATAGTTTACCTAATACTAAGTTAGGGTATCCTATTTATAAGTACTAGATTAACAAAAGATTTTAAATCTAGCTAGGAATTCAATCAAATAAGAAAATTAGCTAATTAATTAGAACCTACTGTAGAAAATAACTAAATAAGCTATCTAGATGCTAGTTCCTTAATAAGCTAAATGCCTTAATAATATATTAAGTTATAATTACATTAATATATTTTATTATCGAAATCTGTCTGCTTTAGGACATTCTTGTTCTGCTTCACATAAGGAGATTAACGAGCTTACATAAATGTGCCAGTTTTGGCCCAGACTTTTAGAGGGAGAGTTGATAATAGGCAAGATTGGAACTCCCCAATCCCCAATTGGATGCTGATGGATCAGGTGGTTTGGAGGCATATGTCCAGATTTTTATGAATTAGAGAGAGTGTTGTGGTCCCGGTTTATAGATCTTCATGATGATGATTAACTCGAAAATCAGTAGGTGTCATGTCTGCTATTATAGCTATTGATCTTAAAAATCTTGAATATTTTGTTAAAGGACCATCATGTCTTTGATGGAAAGGCTCTAAGAAATTTGTTGATCTTTCATTGTGATTTGTCTGTGATTTTTGTAAATGAGCGGCATCCCGTTGGTGCCCTCATGGTCAATTTTTTTGTATTTAATGACAATATCTTCTTGTCTTAAAAAAAAAACTTTGCTTCTTGAATTTCTTGCTTATTGCAGTTGTCATGTTCCATGCAGCCAAGACAGTACATCAATACTCTTCTGGTGCCAAAAGATGGTGAAATTCCTATAGATTATGAATGCTTGGCTGGCCGGGGAATTCTGGATGTGGTATGCATGCTTTTCCCAAGATTTTTGCCATCATAGTTTTATGTTATTGCTTGTGCCGTTAGTGAATAATATTGTATTTTCCTTACAGCCTTTTCCAGTTGGCTTCTTCATTGGTCATAGTTCTCGGTGTCCCTTTGGTTTATTTTACTTCATATTCTTTTTACCAAGTTAATAATGTGTTCTTACGATGCAGCAGAGGATCATAATTTCCGTGTTTGCATCTTTCCACTGGTACATTGAATTCTTTAAGAAAAATGCTATTCCATACTTCTTTAAGCTAGAATTATAATCCTATTTCCAAGGATCCAATTTAGGAGTGAAATTATTATATCACTCTACTTTGAAGTATATGTTCGTAATTAAATGAAAATAATAGAATGAGAATTGCATCAAATGGGTACCGATATCTATGGGATTTCTTGTAACTTTTCTTTATTCTTCTCCTATAAAATTAAACTAGCTATTTCATGAATTGGCTTCAGTTTCCGAAGCTTACATGAATTAGTGAATATGTAACAACTCAATTTATTTTGATGAAGGCCATATGCCACGTACAGTTAAACTACCAGTATCTTTGCTTGCTTTTGAAGTTGAATTGCTGATATCCAGTTCCTTCTTGCAGATTTTCCATTTTTTACTTATTTTCTTCCCCCATTTTGTGGAACTATTTGGCTCCTCTGGTTAAGAACATTTTCCAATATGCTAATGTCTCTTAACTTGCTTTATTAGTCAGGTTTCTCATAAATGTTAAACGTTCTAGGCCTGAAAAGGGATTTCCATCACTATTGCCCCTTCCATTTGTATATAAGAAATCTAAGTAGGGCCTTCTGTTTTCTTAACAATTCCTCGTTCCATTATTCAATAATCATTGGCTACAAACAAGAATGTGAATATTGATATTGTCTTTGCAGATCAAAGTTGACTCTGTACATGATCCAAAAGTTGGAATAGTATTTGACTCGAAGTCGTTAATAGATGCTCTTGCAAATCTGTTGGGGAGAAAGTAGGCAAATAACATGGCAGCATAGAAAGTTTTGATCGTACAAGCAAATTTCCTTATCAAGTATGATGAACTTTAATCGAATATCCACTCAAGTTTATTTGGTACGATCTTTCTCAAAGGTACAGGTTAGAGGGAATTGATTGCCATTTCTTAATTCAAAAATCGAAATCTGGTTATTCTAATAATATTATCCTGCAATTTTGTTCGCATTAATATTGAAAATGTATAAAGATATTTTCTGATTTGCAGGTGAACTCTCTTATGTATTGTGTTGATTGTTTTCGAACAACTGGTTGGAGAGGAAAAGATGCAACTCCTTCAAAATCCTACTTTTCTGCTGACTGCAGAAAAATGCTGTACCATATTGCCTTCTATGTTTGATGCTCCACTTCTGACTCCAAATAACAAAGAGGGTGCGTCCAACTTTGCAATTTGCAGTCCTTGAGATTATATATACATATATATAAATGTATCATGACATTATGCAAATTTTGTAGTATGTATGAACAGTTTGTTTTCTATTTGGTATATAGTCATGCTTGCTGAATGGAAGATTTATGCAGTGTTTCTTGAGAAAATAGGTTCTGACAAGGTCTGAAGTGTATTTTCACAAGCTGATATATAGCGAATATCACACCAATAAACAAGCGTTCATGAGAAAAAACATCTGAAGTGAGATTTATTAAAGGTAATAGCTTATTTTAAGTTCCTTAGAAGGAGTTTTGGAGATGTACTTAATAAAAGGATCTTCATTTCCAACATGAGAATTGAACAAGAGGAGAAATTTATGGTATGTTTGGAATATGAAAATGGGGTTAACAAATGAAAGTGGGTTGACCAGATTAATTAGTACAAACAAAATTAGGGTATTGCAAGAATTACTTTTGTGTCTCAACCGGATTAATTATAAGATATAACCTAAAGTTTGTAGGTCTATGTAACTTTACTTAATTACATTGTTAATCAATAGATTGATAATCTAACTAAGTACTAACTAGATAATTAAATGTAATATGTTACGTATGTTAATCTAATATATCTTTTTCATTATTTGAATGATTGGATTACTGTTCCATATATTGAGATAATCATAAAGTTAAATCAATGATATTAATTAAATTTAATATTATAAGATTTTATTACAGAATTTAATGAAAAAGTATGTGAATTAAGATAGAAAGACAATGACTATGTCTCAACATTAGGTCAATTTAATTACGTATGAAAATATAAGTTATCACAAAATTTTATAAATGAAGTAATTAAAATCTATCAATTCAAGAAAAATAAAACATAATCAAAGCAAACGTATACAAAAAATTATATTATTACCAGCCCATGCAGACCATCATAATACATATTATTCCTCTAAAATAAATCCCTAGATCGACTTGACTGCATGTAAAGACTTCCACCATGACTTGCGGCAAAACTCATCAAACACAAAATTACTTCAAACGCCAAACATGGTCTTTGCTTTGCTAATAAACCAGAGTCAACCCAAATCGACAAATAATACTTTAAGACTCACTTTGCCGTCAACTTTCGTTGTAGGAGTCATATTTACACACACACACACACACACACATCTCAATTAGTAAATTTATTGACTGCGTAAACACATTTCATATACGGGTCATATCAAGAAACACATATTAACATTTAATATGTAAATATAATAATTAATCTAAAACATATATAATTATTTTTTAAAAATTAGTAATCAATACATAATCATATTTTCAATCTAAGTATATTATACGCTTACTAAATTCTCAAAGTAGTTAAATATATCTTTAAAAAATAACATATATATGTATATATAAATTAACAATCACCTATATAATATAAAATTGAACAACTACATACCATATTCACAAAACAATAAAATCAGGATCCTGTTGATCAAGTGCAATTTTGTTCTTCTAAATATTTTTGTATGAACAAGCAAAGGCATTCATATAATTTAAATAATTCCATATAATTATTAATTTCAATTTTATTTATAATAATTCAAGTTAATGCATCATATGCTTCACCAAGAATATGAACAGATGGTTACATATATTAATCTATTACAAACGTTATATATATATATATATATATATATATATATACATACATACATAGCTGTATGCCGATTTTGAATTGATTTACACGGCAAATAGAAAAAATGTTTTTTTTTTCCAATTTTCTCACAAAAATTTCTTTTCAATTAAGCAAGAATTATTGGAAACAATGCAGTCTCATTCAAAACCCTACATGAAATAATCTCAAGCTATTCCACAACATCCTCTATATATACCGACCTTAGCTCTATATATTTTTATCTCAAGCTGTGCCTCAATACCTCTACCTTGTTCCTCTCTCCTTCATTAAACCTTAAACCATTCGTACAATCTCCAGCAAGTATTCATTAATGGCTTTAAGAGTTGAAGCAAAAATCATCATCATCACCTTGGTGATGATTCTACAAACTATCGATTTTCTGGTAATGTCGCGGACGCTTCAAGACACTCTCATAGTCGAGAAACATCAACAATGGGTGGAAAAACATGGACGTGTTTATAAGGACAATGCGGAAAAAGAAATGCGTTTTAAGATATTTCAGGACAACATCAAATATATTGAGAATTCCAAAATTGCCAGAAATCAGAGTTATCAATTAAGTCTTAATAAATTTGCAGATATGACTAATGAAGAATTTTTAGCTTATTATACAGGATTCAATATGCCCACAAGGTCTGCATCAACCACATTCAAATACGATAATCTAGCTGACGTCCCACTCAGTGTCAACTGGGTTGAGAAAGGAGCTGTTACTGGAGTCAAGAATCAAAAGCATTGTGGTAACTAAAAACATCTCTTATCTTATAGCAAATTTTAATTTGATATTTTATAGTTTAAAATTTTTTAAGTCAAGATTATTTATTTATTTTTTTTACACCCACTATCTTATCATTTAGATATTAATCAAATTATTAATCTGTCTCTTTTATGAGTGTGTAATATAATTTTTTTTACTTTTTTAAATAAAAAAGTAATGAATTTAACTAAAATCTGAATTATGAGATCATAAATTATAAAAAAATATTACAATATCTCAAATTAAAAACTTTAAGCACAGTGATTCAAATTAAATTTTGCCCGTATAAATGCATACATAATTATTTAACATAACCATATTTGTTTATTTGCTTGCAGGATCTTGTTGGGCATTTTCAGCAGTGGCAGCAATTGAAAGTATCAACCAGATCAAAAGCGGTAAATTGGTATCATTATCCGAGCAACAACTGATAGATTGTGTATCGAAAAACCATGGATGCTCTGGTGGTTGGACGGATTACGCATTCGAGTACGTGAAAAATAACGGAATCACCACCGAAGAAAATTACGAATACACAGAAAGCGACAACGGAGTTTGCAACACAGAAACTCCCGTCGTGGAGATCATTAATTATGAAGATGTACCAAAAAATGATGAGAAAGCATTACAACAAGCTGTTGCAAATCAGCCTGTCTCAGTTGGCATTGATGCCTACGGAAGTGATTTTCAGTTTTATTCAGGTGGGATTTTTACTGGAAGCTGTGGAAATTCACTGACTCATGCAGTAACAATAGTTGGTTATGGGAGTGAAAATGGAATGGATTACTGGTTGGTTAAGAATTCATGGGGTGAAAATTGGGGTGATGCTGGCTACATGAAAATTCAAAGAAATGCTGGTGTGGAAGGAGGACTCTGTGGGATTGCAATGGCAGCTTCTTACCCAGTTGCTTAATTAAACTTATATTATATATCTATATATATCTACTTGTGTTTCTTTCAATAAATTCTCTATATGTGTCTGTGTGTTTTGGCCCATTTTTTGTTGTGAAATTGCCAGTTTTTTTAGCTGGTAATTTTGTTGTAATTTTACGTCAATGTAACTGAGGATGATTACGTATTAATGGAGTTTTAACTGTTTTAAACTTAAACTAGCATTTTTCATGAATTGGCTTCAATTTTCGAAGTTTACATGGACTATTGAATATGTAACAACTAAATTTATTTTGATGAAAGCCATATACCATGTATAGATAAACTACCAGTATCTTTTCTTGCTTTTGAAGTTGAATTTCTGATTTCCCGTTGGTAGGTTTTCCACTTTCTACTTCATTTTCTTCCCCCATTTTGTGGGAACTATTTGGCTCCACCGGTTAAGAACTGTGATTCCAATATGCTAATGTCTCTTAACTTGCTTTATTAGTCGGGCTTCACATAACTGTCGAACATTCAGGCCTAAAACAGAGATTTCCATCACTATTGTATATAAGAAATCTAAGAAGGGCCTTCTGTTTTCTTAACAATTTCTTGTTTCATTGTTCAATAGTCGTCGACTAGAAACAAGAATGTGAATGTGATTTGTCTTTGCAGATCATGGTTGATTCCGTACATGATCCAAAAGTTGGAATAGTATTTGACTCAAAGTCATTGATAAATGCCTTACAAATTTCTTTAGAAAGTTTTAATCGTACATGCAAATTTCCTTTAGCAAGTATGACGAACTTTAAGTGAATATCTACTCCTCAAGTTTATTTGGTACAATCTTTCTCAAAGGTACAAGTTAGAGGGAATTGATTGCCATTTCTTAATTCAAAAATTGAAAGCTGGTTATTCTAATGATAATATCCTGTAATTTTGTTCGCATCAATATTGAAAATATATAAAGATATTTTTTGATTTACAAGTGAGCTTTCCTATGTATTGTGTTGATTGTTTTGGAACAATTGGTTGGACAGGAAAAGGCGCAACTCCTTCAAAATTTTATGGGAGCTCTTATTTAAAATTCTACTTTTCTACTGACCGCGGAGAAATTGGTGAAAAACTGAGATTTCAAATGCTGTACCATCTTACCTTCTATATTTGTTGCTCAACTTCTGACTCTAAGTAATAAAGAGGGTGTGTCGAACTTTGCAATTTGCAGTCGTTGAGATTATAAATGCATATATATATGTATATCATGACATTATGCAAATTTAGTAGCATGTATGAACTGTTGGAGTTAGGAGGAAGAGGCTAGAGAGACTAATGAGAAAACTTAAATTTTTTATATTATGGTTGTTCGAAAAAAGCTTCAAGTATATGACTATTTATAGACACTATTACAACTATTATAATTAATTATAACCACAAACAAATATAATAAATCTAATTTATGACCCACAATTACTAACAAACCAAAAGATAAATAAATATTCTAATGTATAAAGTTCAACTACTAAGAAACTGATTAATTATATTCTGATTTGCAAATTAATTCTTAATACTCCCCCTTAATTTGCAAATCTCCTTTTCAATCCAAGATTAGCTTGTACCTTTTGAAAGACTTCAAACTTGAGCTGTTTGGTAAAAATATCCGCCATTTGATCTTCAATCTTTACGTGCTTGAGCTCTACTTCTTTTTTAGCAATGCAATCTCTAATAAAATGATATTTTGTGTTTATATGATGTTTCATTCATGAAATACTAGGTACTTGGCTAATGCTTGTGCGGACTTATTGGCAATAAAAGTTTTAGTATCTTTGTCCTGTGTCAAATGAAGTTCTTTAAATAATCTTTTAAGGCATATGACATGATAAGCACAAGAGATTGCTACTACATATTTAGACTCACAAGTTGATAGTGTAATAATGACTTGCTTCTTAGAACTCCATGTAATTGCACAATTATCCATAAAGAGTACAAAACCAGTTGTACTTTTTCTATCATTAATATCTCTAATGAAATCACTATCACAAAATCTCACAAGTTTGAAATCATTATAAGATGAATAAAATAACTCAAAATCAACAGCACCTTTAAGGTGACGTAGAACTCTTTTAACAATATTCATGTGGGAGACAGTATGAGGTTCCATAAAAGGACTTATTAGTCTAATTGCAAATATAATATTAAACCTTGTAAATATCAATTATCTCAAACTTTTCATAAGACTTTTAAAGAGAGTGGGATCGACTTTTTCTCAATTATCAAACTTTGATAACTTGACTCCACATTCCATAAGCGTATTCACAGGATTGCAATTAAATATTTTGAATTTCTCTAAGACTTTTCTTGCATAGCCTTTTTGAGAAATAAAAATATTATCTTCCGTTTGCTTCACCTCAAGGCCTAAATAGTAAGACATGAGCCCCGTATCAGTCATTTCAAATTCAAGTAACATGTTTTTCTTGAATTCTTTAAACAAACTTGGATTGTTGCTTGTGAAGATGAGATCATCCACATATAGACGCATAAATAGAATATCACCATTAGAACGATACTTCACATAAAGAGCATAATTCATGAAGGCAACAAATAAATCTATTATCTTCAAAATACTTGTTTATATGGCTATCCCATACTCTTGACGCTTGTTTTAGCGTATACAAAGCTTTCTTCAATTTCAACACTTTATTTTCATGTCATTCAACAGTGAAACCCAATTGTTGTCCTACATAAACCTCTTTATTAAGGTAGCTATTGAGAAATGCCGATTTTACGTCAAGTTATAAAATTTTCCGCTTCATTTGAGCTAAAATAGCTAAGAGCAAACAAATAGTCTCCATGCGAACAACTCGTGCAAAAACCTCATCATAATCAACCCCATGCTTCTGCTTGTATCTTTTAGCCATAAGTATTTCCTTGTACATTTTCACATTTTGTTGAGAATCTTTTTTAGCTTTACAGACCATTTGACACAAATAACTTTATGTCCCTTAGGAAGAGTGAATAGCTCCTATGTGTTGTTATTTTCTATGGATTTGATCTCTTCCTCCATGATTGTTTCCACTTACATCTTTGATGGCTTCATCAAAATTTATTGGTTCACTGTCAAGAAAAAGACAAAACAAATAATTTCAATCAAAGTTAGTGATGTCCTCAGTTTCATCATAGAGATCTTGAATGCTCTTTAATTTTCATGGCCTTTTACCTAAACTTCCTTGAGAAGTGGGTGATGTAACATGAGTTGGAGAATGAGGTGGAGTTGCCTTTTGCAATGGTACCATGGTCCCTTGGTCTTCCTCTTCAAAGTACGGAAAGAAATCATAAGTATTTTTTTCTTTCTTCTCTCAATTCCATGTTGCTTTTTCATTAAATTCAACATCTCTACTTACCATGATCTTGCCATTGCTTGAATTATATAATTTATAGCCTTTTAAGTTTGCATCATACTAATGAAAATATACTTGACACTTCGATCATTGAGCTTGAATCTCTCTTATTGTGGAATATGAGCATATGTAATATTTCTAAAAGCTCGCAATCGTTGACATTAGGTTTCATTCCACTCCATGCTTGTTAAAAAGTCATGTCTTTCAAACTTGATGTGGGAGACCTATTAGATAAATATACTGCACAAAAAATTATTTCGGCCCAAAATTCCTTGGGCATGTTTTTTTACTTTCAACATGCTTCTAGCCATATTAAGAATAGTTTTATTCTTTCTCTGTATAACTCCATTTTTGTGTGGTGATTTTGGAACCATTAACAGGCGACGAATTCCATTAGATTCATAAAAATCATAAAATTCTTTAGAAGTAAATTCACCTCCTCTATTTGTTCTCAAAAACTTTATTTCACAACTACAATATTTTTTTACAAAAGCTTTGAAATTTTTAAAAACAGAAAAAAAATCTAATTTTTGCTTTAAAAAATGTATTTAAGTCTTCCTACTAAAATCATCAATAAATAGTAGAAATTATTTGTTTTTACCAAATGAGGTGGATTGATTGGCCCACACACATCGGCATGCACAAGTTGAAGTAGTTTAGTTACTCTTGTAGTAACTTCTTTTGGGAAACTCCTTCTTGAATGCTTTCTAAATAGACATGCTTCATATAATTGATTAGGATGGTTGATTAATGACATCGATTTCACTATTTTTTCTTCTTGCATTGCCTTGAGTGCGCCAAAGTTGAAATGGTTAAATCTTATATGTCAACATCGTGCTTTATCTTCCACACTAGCCTTCAAACATCTTGCTTCAATAGTTTTGAGATTCAAGATAAACATTCTATTATTTGACATATGCACCTTATTAATCAAATTAACTCTTTAATCTCTAAACCAAAGACATTATCTTTCATGTGAATTTCATATCCATTTTTAAGAAGCTGTCCCAAACTCAAAATATAACTCCTTAACTTTGGCACATAGTAAACATTAGTAATAAGTACATGCCCATCATTTTTTAAAAGAGATTAAAATTGTACATTTTCCTTGAATTTGAACTTTTGAAGAGTTTCCAAAAGAAACATTGTCATTAATCTTCTCATCAAGCTCAATAAATTTTTCTTTATTGTCGTACATGTGATTGCTTGCTCCATTATCCAAGTACCATGAATTATGGATATCACTATCTCCCTCTTTACATGTTAGTAATAAAGTTGTTTCTTCCTCATCTTGTTTATCATTGACAAAATTGGCTTGTTCCTCCTTCCTGTTTGAAGTGTTACGATATTATTCCTCTTTCCCAAACATAATGTCCATATATATGACAATTGTAACATTTAATATTTGATTTGTTATAATTTCTATAGTTAGCTCTTCCTCTTTCTCTTCCTCTTCCACGGTCTCTATTTGACAGTTAACCTTTGTCTTTTATTATCAGCATCATCTTGTGTAACATCCACCCCTTTTATTTGTGAAAAATAAATAAAAAATTGAGAATTGGATTTAAATGAAAGGATGTTATTAATTTTGAGCGTTTTAAGTAATTTTAAGGACTTAAATGAAAGTAAATAAAAAAAATGGGGGTAAAAGTTTAAATAAGTAGAAGTGGAATGAGGCAAAAAGAAACAGAGAACGGATGGTCCTGATCGAACTGTATGAGGAAATCGAATGGCTGAGATTTAATGGAGAATGGACGGTCTAGATCTAGTTAGTGAGATCCAATGGTTGGAGAGGATAGGTATAAAAAAGAAAAGTTTAGAGTTTCTTTTCATTTGGGTGGGTAGTCGAGAGGAGGAGAGAAAGAGGTGAGCCGATTGGGTAAGAGGGACGAAAGGAAACTGTCGTGCACGGGGAAGCCGAGAGGAAGAAATAAGGAGAGGAAAAGAGAAGGGAGGCCGGAAAAGGAGAGAGGAAGGAGAAAAAAGAAAGAAGAGTGGCCGAATGAGAAGGAGAAGGGGAGCCGAGAACGGTCACCGCAAGGAAGATAAGAGAGAGGCAGAGGCGAGAGAGTTGTGGAAGCCGAGCAAAAAGGAAAAAAAAAAGAAGAATCGACCGAGACATCATGCGACGACGGAGACCGATACATTAATAGGTAAGAAGATTTCATTTTTTTTCATTTTTCTTCCCCTATTCTCTTTCAATCCTTTTCTATTTTACATTAATCGATTTGTAGGTTTAAAAATAATCATCCGAATTTCAAGCAAGCTAGGGAGCCACGGGGTGTCCAAGAGAAAACAACTGGGAGCCAAACCTAGATTGAATCGCCCCATGCCAGAAAGGTAAAGCATTTGTTTTTGTATTTTTGGTGGCTGTTGAGCGGCGGGGGAGCAATGGTCGGGTGTCAAATTGGCCAGGCGAGCTCAGCCTGGCCACCTACCCGCACGAGAATTGAGGAAACTTCCATAGGAGTGGAAAACTGGCCCACCAGTGGAAGCCGAGGGGCCTTCCTCGGGAATGGAGGCTGGATTCACCCTTTTGGGATTCCGATTCACCATTCGGGTAATTGAAAAGTCTTCCTCGAGTATGGGAATTTGATCCGCCAAATGGAAAGCTGAAAGGTCTTCCTCAGGTACGTATCCCGATATTTTCGAGATTTTCCATCAGATTATCATTGAAACCCGTAAATTCGATTAGATTAGTTTTGTTTAGTACTTAAATTATATTAATTAATTTGTGTCGTGCGCATACAGAAAATTAGGATGTTTAGGCGGATCTGGAAAGATTGTTGCGTAGGAGTGTAAGTATTTATGATTCTGAACCTAGATTTGGATTTTGAAAATTTCATGTTTTTTATTAATTTATGTGTATTTTAAAATTTGAATCGATATTGACCCGATTTTTAATGAAGAATAAAACCTGAAACTATAATCAGGGAACCTAAGCTATTGGAATTTATGAAGAGATGAAACCAGAAACAAACCCAAAGACTGAGGAATACTTGGACTATGATGAGAAATTGATTTTAACCTAAAAGAAAATTACTAGTTAAGTGGAAAGTTGAAAAAGAAAGAAAATAACATAAAGAAATGAATAAAAATAAAAGAATTAATTATGATGGTGAAATGATCAATTTAAATAAAATTTCAGAGAAAATAGAATGAGAGTAAAATAAATGCGAAATCAGAAATGAGAGAATGAGAGTGATTTAGGGTATAAACCCTGAATACCCCTTTTTATTTAGTCTGAATCAAAGAGGGGAGTGTGTGTGTGTAGCTGAAGTTCAGTGGGTATGGTGAATCTGCATATGGATAGAATTTGAAATCTAATCCAAACATGGACAGATGTTTATGAGTGTGATCACCTAACAAACGTATCTGTTACGACCATTGTGAGATTCTGTGTGTGGTTGATATCCATGCGATGGGGGGATCCATTTTGTCTCTCCCCAATGACGACATAACCAACATCGCGTGATGAAACCTTAGAAAAGACATTTCGAGTATACATGTGATCTTTCGTATGTATGTGATTATGTGGTCATATTTTGAGGCTATGATTGACATTCAAGTGTATATATATGTTCTTTCGAGAGTATGTGCATATACATTTGAGGATTATATATGATATTCGAGAGATTCAGAAATCTTATAAGAAACATATAAAATGGTGAAAATAAAAAATGAATTTTACATTGAAATATCACTATTGTACTTGTCTTATATTATGTGTTTTGCATTAAATCTTATATAGGTTGAGAGAATGAAAATATTTATTGAGTTGATAAAACTCATTAAATTTTACTTTTATATTTTTCAGATGAGAAAAAAGAGCCAGAACCGCTGCCAGGCGAGTAGAACCTATAAAAAGAGTCCCTATTTGTATATTTTGTGCATATTCGAGAAATTTTAGTTTTGTTTTGTTAAACTCTAAATTTTAATTTCATGTTTTGTATATATAACTACTGTATATATATACACACACACACACATCTCAATTAGTAAATTTATTGACTGCGTAAACACATTTCATATACGGGTCATATCAAGAAACACATATTAACATTTAATATGTAAATATAATAATTAATCTAAAACATATATAATTATTTTTTAAAAATTAGTAATCAATACATAATCATATTTTCAATCTAAGTATATTATACGCTTACTAAATTCTCAAAGTAGTTAAATATATCTTTAAAAAATAACATATATATGTATATATAAATTAACAATCACCTATATAATATAAAATTGAACAACTACATACCATATTCACAAAACAATAAAATCAGGATCCTGTTGATCAAGTGCAATTTTGTTCTTCTAAATATTTTTGTATGAACAAGCAAAGGCATTCATATAATTTAAATAATTCCATATAATTATTAATTTCAATTTTATTTATAATAATTCAAGTTAATGCATCATATGCTTCACCAAGAATATGAACAGATGGTTACATATATTAATCTATTACAAACGTTATATATATATATATATATATATATATATATATATATACATACATACATAGCTGTATGCCGATTTTGAATTGATTTACACGGCAAATAGAAAAAATGTTTTTTTTTTTTCCAATTTTCTCACAAAAATTTCTTTTCAATTAAGCAAGAATTATTGGAAACAATGCAGTCTCATTCAAAACCCTACATGAAATAATCTCAAGCTATTCCACAACATCCTCTATATATACCGACCTTAGCTCTATATATTTTTATCTCAAGCTGTGCCTCAATACCTCTACCTTGTTCCTCTCTCCTTCATTAAACCTTAAACCATTCGTACAATCTCCAGCAAGTATTCATTAATGGCTTTACGAGTTGAAGCAAAAATCATCATCATCACCTTGGTGATGATTCTACAAACTATCGATTTTCTGGTAATGTCGCGGACGCTTCAAGACACTCTCATAGTCGAGAAACATCAACAATGGGTGGAAAAACATGGACGTGTTTATAAGGACAATGCGGAAAAAGAAATGCGTTTTAAGATATTTCAGGACAACATCAAATATATTGAGAATTCCAAAATTGCCAGAAATCAGAGTTATCAATTAAGTCTTAATAAATTTGCAGACATGACTAATGAAGAATTTTTAGCTTATTATACAGGATTCAATATGCCCACAAGGTCTGCATCAACCACATTCAAATACGATAATCTAGCTGACGTCCCACTCAGTGTCAACTGGGTTGAGAAAGGAGCTGTTACTGGAGTTAAGAATCAAAAGCATTGTGGTAACTAAAAACATCTCTTATCTTATAGCAAATTTTAATTTGATATTTTATAGTTTAAAATTTTTTAAGTCAAGATTATTTATTTATTTTTTTTACACCCACTATTTTATCATTTAGATATTAATCAAATTATTAATCTGTCTCTTTTATGAGTGTGTAATATAATTTTTTTTTACTTTTTTAAATAAAAAAGTAATGAATTTAACTAAAATCTGAATTATGAGATCATAAATTATAAAAAAATATTACAATATTTCAAATTAAAAACTTTAAGCACAGTGATTCAAATTAAATTTTGCCCGTATAAATGCGTACATAATTATTTAACATAACCATATTTGTTTATTTGCTTGCAGGATCTTGTTGGGCATTTTCAGCAGTGGCAGCAATTGAAAGTATCAACCAGATCAAAAGCGGTAAATTGGTATCATTATCCGAGCAACAACTGATAGATTGTGTATCGAAAAACCATGGATGCTCTGGTGGTTGGATGGATTACGCATTCGAGTACGTGAAAAATAACGGAATCACCACCGAAGAAAATTACGAATACACAGAAAGCGACAACGGAGTTTGCAACACGAAAACTCCCGTCGTGGAGATCATTAATTATGAAGATGTACCAAAAAATGATGAGAAAGCATTACAACAAGCTGTTGCAAATCAGCCTGTCTCAGTTGGCATTGATGCCTACGGAAGTGATTTTCAGTTTTATTCAGGTGGGATTTTTACTGGAAGCTGTGGAAATTCACTGACTCATGCAGTAACAATAGTAGGTTATGGGAGTGAAAATGGAATGGATTACTGGTTGGTTAAGAATTCATGGGGTGAAAATTGGGGTGATGCTGGCTACATGAAAATTCAAAGAAATGCTGGTGTGGAAGGAGGACTCTGTGGGATTGCAATGGCAGCTTCTTATCCAGTTGCTTAATTAAACTTATATTATATATCTATATATATCTACTTGTGTTTCTTTCAATAAATTCTCTATATGTGTCTGTGTGTTTTGGCCCATTTTTTGTTGTGAAATTGCCAGTTTTTTTAGCTGGTAATTTTGTTGTAATTTTACGTCAATGTAACTGAGGATGATTACGTATTAATGGAGTTTTAACTGTTTTAAACTTAAACTAGCATTTTTCATGAATTGGCTTCAATTTTCGAAGTTTACATGGACTATTGAATATGTAACAACTAAATTTATTTTGATGAAAGCCATATACCATGTATAGATAAACTACCAGTATCTTTTCTTGCTTTTGAAGTTGAATTTCTGATTTCCCGTTGGTAGGTTTTCCACTTTCTACTTCATTTTCTTCCCCCATTTTGTGGGAACTATTTGGCTCCTCCGGTTAAGAACTGTGATTCCAATATGCTAATGTCTCTTAACTTGCTTTATTAGTCGGGCTTCACATAACTGTCGAACATTCAGGCCTAAAACAGAGATTTCCATCACTATTGTATATAAGAAATCTAAGAAGGGCCTTCTGTTTTCTTAACAATTTCTTGTTTCATTGTTCAATAGTCGTCGACTAGAAACAAGAATGTGAATGTGATTTGTCTTTGCAGATCATGGTTGATTCCGTACATGATCCAAAAGTTGGAATAGTATTTGACTCAAAGTCATTGATAAATGCCTTACAAATTTCTTTAGAAAGTTTTAATCGTACATGCAAATTTCCTTTAGCAAGTATGACGAACTTTAAGTGAATATCTACTCCTCAAGTTTATTTGGTACAATCTTTCTCAAAGGTACAAGTTAGAGGGAATTGATTGCCATTTCTTAATTCAAAAATTGAAAGCTGGTTATTCTAATGATAATATCCTGTAATTTTGTTCGCATCAATATTGAAAATATATAAAGATATTTTTTGATTTACAAGTGAGCTTTCCTATGTATTGTGTTGATTGTTTTAGAACAATTGGTTGGACAGGAAAAGGCGCAACTCCTTCAAAATTTTATGGGAGCTCTTATTTAAAATTCTACTTTTCTACTAACCGCGGAGAAATTGGTGAAAAACTGAGATTTCAAATGCTGTACCATCTTACCTTCTATATTTGTTGCTCAACTTCTGACTCTAACTAACAAAGAGAGTGTGTCCAACTTTGCAATTTGCAGTCGTTGAGATTATAAATGCGTATATATATGTATATCATGACATTATGCAAATTTAGTAGCATGTATGAACTGTTGGAGTTAGGAGGAAGAGGCTAGAGAGACTAATGAGAAAACTTAAATTTTTTATATTATGGTTGTTCGAAAAAAGCTTCAAGTATATGACTATTTATAGACACTATTACAGCTATTATAATTAATTATAACCACAAACAAATATAATAAATCTAATTTATGACCCACAATTACTAACAAACCAAAAGATAAATAGATATTCTAATGTATAAAGTTCAACTACTAAGAAACTGATTAATTATATTCTGATTTGCAAATTAATTCTTAATACTCCCCCTTAATTTGCAAATCTCCTTTTCAGTCCAAGATTAGCTTGTACCTTTTGAAAGACTTCAAACTTGAGCTGTTTGGTAAAAATATCCGTCATTTGATCTTCAATCTTTACGTGCTTGAGCTCTACTTCTTTTTTAGCAATGCAATCTCTAATAAAATGATATTTTGTGTTTATATGATGTTTCATTCATGAAATACTAGGTACTTGGCTAATGCTTGTGCGGACTTATTGTCAATAAAAGTTTTAGTATCTTTGTCCTGTGTCAAATGAAGTTCTTTAAATAATCTTTTAAGGCATATGACATGATAAGCACAAGAGATTGCTACTACATATTTAGACTCACAAGTTGATAGTGTAATAATGACTTGCTTCTTAGAACTCCATGTAATTGCACAATCATCCATAAAGAGTACAAAACCAGTTGTACTTTTTCTATCATTAATATCTCTAATGAAATCACTATCACAAAATCTCACAAGTTTGAAATCATTATAAGATGAATAAAATAACCCAAAATCAACAGCACCTTTAAGGTGACGTAGGACTCTTTTAACAATATTCATGTGGGAGACAGTATGAGGGTCCATAAAACGACTTATTAGTCTAATTGCAAATATAATATTAAACCTTGTATTGCCTTGAGTGCGCCAAAGTTGAAATGGTTAAATCTCATATGTCAACACCGTGCTTTATCTTCCACACTAGCCTTCAAACATCTTGCTTCAATAGTTTTGAGATTCAAGATAAACATTCTATTCTTTGACATATGCACCTTATTAATCAAATTAACTCTTTAATCTCTAAACCAAAGACATTATCTTTCATGTGAATTTCATATCCATTTTTAAGAAGCTGTCCCAAACTCAAAATATAACTCATTAACTTTGGCACATAGTAAACATTAGTAATAAGTACATGCCCATCATTTTTTAAAAGAGATTAAAATTGTACATTTTCCTTGAATTTGAACTTTTGAAGAGTTTCCAAAAGAAACATTGTCATTAATCTTCTCATCAAGCTCAATAAATTTTTCTTTATTGTCGTACATGTGATTGCTTGCTCCATTATCCAAGTACCATGAATTATGGATATCACTATCTCCCTCTTTACATGTTAGTAATAAAGTTGTTTCTTCCTCATCTTGTTTATCATTGACAAAATTGGCTTGTTCCTCCTTCCTGTTTGAAGTGTTACGATATTATTCCTCTTTCCCAAACATAATGTCCATATATATGACAATTGTAACATTTAATATTTGATTTGTTATAATTTCTATAGTTAGCTCTTCCTCTTTCTCTTCCTCTTCCACGGTCTCTATTTGACAGTTAACCTTTGTCTTTTATTATCAGCATCATCTTGTGTAACATCCACCCCTTTTATTTGTGAAAAATAAATAAAAAATTGAGAATTGGATTTAAATGAAAGGATGTTATTAATTTTGAGCGTTTTAAGTAATTTTAAGGACTTAAATGAAAGTAAATAAAAAAAATGGGGGTAAAAGTTTAAATAAGTAGAAGTGGAATGAGGCAAAAAGAAACAGAGAACGGATGGTCCTGATCGAACTGTATGAGGAAATCGAATGGCTGAGATTTAATGGAGAATGGACGGTCTAGATCTAGTTAGTGAGATCCAATGGTTGGAGAGGATAGGTATAAAAAAGAAAAGTTTAGAGTTTCTTTTCATTTGGGTGGGTAGTCGAGAGGAGGAGAGAAAGAGGTGAGCCGATTGGGTAAGAGGGACGAAAGGAAACTGTCGTGCACGGGGAAGCCGAGAGGAAGAAATAAGGAGAGGAAAAGAGAAGGGAGGCCGGAAAAGGAGAGAGGAAGGAGAAAAAAGAAAGAAGAGTGGCCGAATGAGAAGGAGAAGGGGAGCCGAGAACGGTCACCGCAAGGGAAGAAAAAAAAGGAAGAGAAGAGAGAGGCAGAGGCGAGAGAGTTGTGGAAGCCGAGCAAAAAAGAAAAAAAGGAAGAAGAATCGACCGAGACATTATGCGACGAGGGAGACCGATACAAGGAAGGTAAGAAGATTTCATTTTTTTTTTCATTTTTCTTCCCCTATTCTCTTTCAATCCTTTTCTATTTTACATTAATCGATTTGTAGGTTTAAAAATAATCATCCGAATTTCAAGCAAGCTAGGGAGCCACGGGGTGTCCAAGAGGAAACAACTGGGAGCCAAACCTAGATTGAATCGCCCCATGCCAGAAAGGTAAAGCATTTGTTTTTGTATTTTTGGTGGCTGTTGAGCGGCGGGGGAGCAATGGTCGGGTGTCAGATTGGCCAGGCGAGCTCAGCCTGGCCACCTACCCGCACGAGAATCGAGGAAACTTCCACAAGAGTGGAAAACTGGCCCACCAGTGGAATCCGAGGGGCCTTCCTCGGGAATGGAGGCTGGATTCACCCTTTTGGGATTCCGATTCACCATTCGGGTAATTGAAAAGTCTTCCTCGAGTATGGGAATTTGATCCGCCAAATGGAAAGCTGAAAGGTCTTCCTCAGGTACGTATCCCAATATTTTCGAGATTTTCCATCAGATTATCATTGAAACCCGTAAATTCGATTAGATTAGTTTTCTTTAGTACTTAAATTATATTAATTAATTTGTGTCGTGCGCATACAGAAAATTAGGATGTTTAGGCGGATCTGGAAAGATTGTTGCGTAGGAGTGTAAGTATTTATGATTCTGAACCTAGATTTGGATTTTGAAATTTGTATGTTTTTTATTAATTTATGTGTATTTTAAAATTTGAATCGATATTGACCCGATTTTTAATGAAGAATAAAACCTGAAACTATAATCAGGGAACCTAAGCTATTGGAATTTATGAAGAGATGAAACCAGAAACAAACCCAAAGACTGAGGAATACTTGGACTATGATGAGAAATTGATTTTAACCTAAAAGAAAATTACTAGTTAAGTGGAAAGTTGAAAAAGAAAGAAAATAACATAAAGAAATGAATAAAAATAAAAGAATTAATTATGATGGTGAAATAATCAATTTAAATAAAATTTCAGAGAAAATAGAATGAGAGTAAAATAAATGCGAAATCAGAAATGAGAGAATGAAAAAATAACTCATAGGAATTATTCTTTTTCAAACATATAACACAAGAAAACACGTATGAAATGCCATGATGTGCCTCCTTCACTCCTTTGTTATAATTTAGGTCCAACTTCAAGGACAAACCTGAAAAGAAATCAAAAGATATTAATGAACTATCTTTGAAGCTAAAATACTTTTTTCCAGTTAAATCTCATATGTTATATCTAAGCAGACTCGTAAGAAATAAACGAAGTAAAAAGATGTCATACATAAATAGAACACTTCTTCAACAACATAAGATTTTATCACTAACTCTAGCATCAGCTAAAAAGTTTATTTTGAAAATTTCAGAAAAAAATTTATTTTTATATTTTGAGGTTGACACTGAATTTATTTTGCAGAACTATTTATATTCCACCATTAGAAACCACACTCGTAACTTAGCTAGTCATTTCTCTTGCCATATCCATCAAAACTATAGCCTTTAACCATAGTAAAGGATGATTAATCTTTTGTAATTCATCACATTGATATATATGCTAGCATATTCCAAGTGTAGGGTCCGAATAAAGATAAAATTAATTGTGTAAATTAAATTAATATCAATTAATTAGTAGAAATTAATAACTATAACTCTAAATTAAATTGATGCACAACGGAGCAAAAATAATAATCAATAATAACTGAAAAATTAAATAGACAGAATTTTAGGTGAAAAATTTTTCAATGGGAATAGAAAAACTACAAGTTAGGCTTGGAATTAAATCCGCGTAAACAAACTCATTTAAACTTCACTGTAAAAAGGACGAAATTGTTGATGTCGGCGATGATGTCATCAATGAGAGAATGAAAACCACTTTTTCTTTCTTCTCTTGGTAGCCACTTAACTTGTATATATATATGTATATATATATATATATATATATATATATATATATATATACAAGTTCTCTTCTTCCTTTCCTCTCGCCGCACACTCTTTTCTTTTTCTACAACACACGTATATATACCAAAAAAACAAAAAGACTGCAACTCTAATTCTTTTTTTTTCTTTTTTTTAAATTATTGATTTGCCCTTTTTTTTCGGTTTGGGCTAGATAAAGAACCAACAATCTTCCCATACAGCTCATGATGAGATGTCGACCATACATTGCTCAATGTCCAATCAGTTCCATCTTCTTGGTGCAAAACTGATGTTTGTCACGAATCACCACCTTAGTCAACATGTCAGTTAAATTTTTATCAGTGTGAATCTTTTTCAATAGTATATCTTTATTATTCATCATATCTCATATCCAATGGTCTCTCACATCAATGTACTTTCATACGACAATGATATGTGATATTCTTACTCAAATCTAGAGTATTTTAACTATCACAATTCATCACATATTCATTTTGCTTAAAACCCAACTTTTTCGAGAAATCTTTTCATCTAAAGTATTTTTTTACCTGTTTCAGTCAAAACTATATACTATGCATCAATTGTAAATTAGACAATACATTTTTACAATTTAGAAAATGTAAACATATATCCTGAAGTAGACTTCATGTTATCAATGTCATCTATCATATATGCATCTGCATATCCCTTTAGAATTGGTTCTGAACCTCCAAAATACAAGCACATCTTAGAAGTACCTCTCAAATATCTGAAAATTCATTTTACTGCTTCACAATGACTCTTATCAGGATTAGAAAGGAATCTGCTTGCCAAACCAATAGCATGAGCAATATCTGATCGAGTGCAAACCATAGCATACATCAAACTCCCAACTACAGAAGAGTAAGGAACAACCGACATTTCTTCTTTTTCTTCTTGAGTAACAAGACATAATTTCTTGCTAAGTGTTAAGTGATTAGCAAGTTGTGTGCTAACTGGTTTAGCATTCTTCATATAAAATCTGTTTAGAACCTGCTTAACATACCTTTCTTGTGACAATAAGATAAATTAAAAAAAAAAATTGATTTTAATTTTTGATTGAATTTTTGAAAAAAATTATATTTTGGATGTATTTTAAAATATTTTGAAAAATTAGGGACAAAATAGAAATAAAGGATGATTTATTTGAAAAAAATCTGAAAATTTGGGGTAAAAGTGAAAATAACATAAATTTGGCAACGTGGACCGCCACGTCAACAACACGGCCGATCATCGTGCACCGTGTGGCAGACACACGGACACGCGTACATGCGGGAAGCCACACAGGCGATCCGTGTGCCAACAGATCCAACAACCCAAATCTCCTCCCGCGCATATGGACGACCCAGATTCGTTTTCTCTTCAGGCACAATTGAATTACTAGATTTAATCTGATCGTGCAGTCCAGATTAATTCTCTAAATATGAGCGATCCAACGGCTAGGAGTGGGCTATGTGTCCCTAATCTCGAATTTTGCAGGTTTTCACACAAAACTAGCTGAAACCAGCCAGATCAAGAGGAGACACCGCCGTGCCGAAACCCTAAATCGGCTGAAACCAACCAGATCAAGAGGAGACGCTACCATTCCGAAACCCTAAACCGGCTAAAAATTTTTAAAACCCTTATTTTTTTATCTTTTTTAGGTATTTTGAAATACGTGCCGTGTATTTTTAGTTTTCGCAGAAAAAATTCAAGAAATCCAAGAAATATCAGGAAGTGCAATGAAAAAAATGTTGTTTCAAACACCAACCCGAGGTAAGAATCCCTTACTCTTTTCTCCCGTTACAATTAATTAAAGTTAATAATAATAATAGTGTAATTTGTGAATATTAGAAACCTCTAATTAATTAAATACAGGTCACCAGTGGATACGATAATTGGTTAGTATGAATTACTTACTTTATATATACTGTTCATTTATTACTATACTGTTATTGTTACTTATCGCATGCACTTTAATTTATAGGTTTATTTGCCCTTTCATTAATTAATTACTTAACCGTTTATCCCTATCTGTTGATTAGTTTGAAATAAATGCCCTGATCACATTTTTCTTAATTGTTAAAGTATCAATTTGTATTATATGTTTAATTGTTATTCCATTGTTCTTTAAATATGGAATGAGATAGTTGTGTGTGGTTGGCGGCTAGTTAATGATGTGAACATGCATGTAAAAGGCTTACCGAGTATCATAGAAAATGATCTATGGACTTGATACATAGGGCAACTGTACGATGGACATTACCTCAGTCAAACGGGACTCAAAAGTCCCATACCGAAAAATATTGGGAAGTAATTGTTCAGCCTCATACGGATGGGTATTGAGGTGATGGTACGCAGGGGTCCATTACCGGATGGGGTATGGAGCCGACCGGTGGATTAATAGATTGGATATTTTATCCAGGTGTATGGAGAACCCCAATGGACCAAGA
>NW_019014685.1:605022-622469 GCF_000150535.2 Carica papaya
TAAAATATATAAACCAGATACCATCATACTTTTACACTGTAAAATAAATTAACAAAAATCAACAGAGAATAATGTCTGATTCGGGCTCCATTAGCAATCCGTAATTAATTATGTACATCTATTTAATTTGTACAAAAGACCATATTATTATTTATTCAAACTTCAAATCTATGATAGGAAATAGGATGAGCGGTCCTTACTTGATTTGACGCTGAAAAGCTAAATTATTTACTGCGTCTGCGGGCAATTACTGGGTTCCCTGAATTTTTCTTCGGGAACTGAAACGCGTTTACGATATCTACAAATGTCCCAAATAAACTCAAAAATCAGTCTCAGGACCTACTCGGCCAATTTCGAAAATCTGGCACGGTGGCTCCGCTGTGCTCCGACGATGACGTCGCCGGTCCGTCTCAGGTCGACCGTTTTCGGCTGAATTCAGTCGATTTTACATCGATTCCTGTAGGCACATACGCTAAAGGGTCTCGGTGGGCTAAAAAAATACGAAAAATTGAAACTCACCGGCGGCGGGACTCTCCGGTACGGCGACTCCTCCGGCTCATGTTGTGGTTGGGTGTTTCGCTTCGGTCAACCTGTAGAGAAGAAAACGGTGATCACAGCGGTGGAAAAATTACACGAAACGGGAATTGAAAAGGGTCTCATTGGAGGCGGTTTGTGAAATTCCTTGCGGCAGAGCCACTGGGCTTCAGCGGTGTTTTTAGGCCAATTAATCTGTTCTTTCACTCTGATTTGAGCATGGGTGGGTTTAAAATTGAATTTCGTGCAAAAGGAAAAATGTTTACCTTTTTTGGTGGTCGAAAAAAGTTCTGGTGCGCCTCTGCCACTTGGCGCGTCCTGGTTGGTCAGGACTGCTGACCGGGCGTCTGCCGTGGCATAATTTTTCTAAATTATGTTTTGACCCTCCGATTTTCAATTTTTCTTTCAAAAATACCCTAAAAACTTTTTACCCTTTTTTCTCAAAATTATTTTCAATTTAATCTTTAAAATTTTTTACCTTTTTTTCCATTAAATTAAAATAAAATAAATTAAATAAATAAATAATTATATTATAAAAATAAAAAAAATAATGTTGGGTGTTACATAACAAGTCAGCTGCCAAATTCATTTATTTGTTAGTCTCTCAAAACTAATTCACTCTGTTTGTTATCCTCTTAATAAGAAATTATAACAAGGTTTGACTTTTAAAAACTTTATATAGAACAAGTTAATTGCTAAATTTGTTCATGTGTGAGTTTTAAAATTTTACCTAAGCCTCTCATATATTGATTTCTTGTAATAATTATTTATTTTTGATTGAGTTATATGCTACGTATCAAAAATATATTTTCAAACTTCAAATCTACAATCTTTAATCCCAACATCTCCCACGAAGTATTTTTAAATGTAACTACTTATTTGATATGATTATTTTTCCTCAGCATCTTATAATTGTAATTTATTTCTCATATTTCAGTTTTTGAACCTTTGATATGAGTGAACTTCCTCTAATAGTCTATCATTGCATTGCATCTTATATATCTTTCACTTTTATTGTGACATTAACTTTATCTTTGTTGCCTCTTCACTTAAATCGAATATTGAGTTTATACACAAAATCACATAATTTTTCAAACTCTCGTGCCTTGCGTGTCATACTTGCGCGTGGTGGATATTGTGTTAATTTCGAAACATGTTATAACATTTGATATAATCCTTATTTTCACATAATTAAAAGGAATCATTAACAAAATTTCTTTAAGATAATAATTTTTTTTTGGGTATGAGAATATTGCAATTATCCAATTTGCACCAAATTATAATTAAAAGAGAATTTTGTATAAAGTAAATATAACCAACCCCAAAGGCGGAGGGAGTTTAAGGAGTGGGGCCCAGCAGAATGTCGTTAAGCCCAGTACAACAACTTTACGCCAATAGACAAGGTGGTGGGCCCCTTGATTTCTTTGGGAAAGGGAAACTACACTACTTACGCCATTTTGTGGGCTTGTGGGTCCCACTCCTCTCTCTCTTTTTTTTTTTTTTTTTTTCTTTTTTACTTCTAATCATAATTATGATTAAAGATTTGCAACTTGCGCTGATTAATTTCTCGCTAATCCTAAATTTAAAGCTGCTTTAACGAATTTATTCCAAATTTAATAGATTTATTTAGAAAAAAGAGATTCTTAATCAACTCTTAATTAATTAGAAACCTTGAGATTATGATTTGTTATTTATTTAATATTTTGATCTAATTACAAATAATAATTTTCTTACAATCTCTTTTGAATTTTTTAATTGCCAATAATTTAGGGTTAGTTGAGGATTGGAAATGCTGCTATCAAATTAAGTAATAAAAAATATTTATTTAACATTTTTTAATCTGAAATCGATTTTTCTTAAGAATATTAATAAACGAAAAATAAGCATGTAATTACAAAATTCAATTAATTATTTTAATTTTGTCTTTTTTTCGCTGTTCTTGAACAATCTCTTTTGCGTGTCCAATCCTTCTTAATTTTTTCCCTTTCTATTTTCTTCCCCATAATGTACATATACATACATACATATATATATATAATGGACGTTTCTATTAGTGTTAATTATTTCCAAATTCATTAATTTGGATATTTTTTATTTTGATTCACCATTTAGGCTACACAATCAAAGTGGGTCTTCTTCACACACACACATATATATATATATATGTGTGTGTGTATTTGTCTCTCTCTCTCTCTCTCTATATATATATATATGTATATTTATTTATGGACCAAAATTCATGAAGTAACTTCAAAGAAAGAAAAGATCAACACGCAATCCCTTCTAATTTTAATCATATGCAAGAAGATAGTTTTATCTAACTAAAAAATGATTTTCTAATAATATCAGTGTATATGATATTATCAAATAAATATGAGATTATGGTAAAAATGTAATTTACAATTAGAAATATATAAGGAGGATTAATTAATTAACATATAATTAACATTTCTTATAGGAGAATGTTTAAATCTGTGTGATTGTACGAAATTAATTTTTTGCCGGGAATATTCTGATTTTATTATTACAATTTTTCCTTAAAAAATTATAAAACAATATATTTATATGTATACAGATATAAATATACATAGAAGAAAACAGCTGTAGAGAGCTAAAGTCTAAATCATGTGATAAATTGACGTACCAAATTATGATTATACACCATAAAGATCATGATTAATACACTCGTGACATCCAAAATTAATATAGAAATTAATCAACGTTAATTCAGAAAGAAAAAAAAAAAAAAAAAAAAAAAGAGAGTATATATACAGTGAACCATGTGCAAAATTGACGGCCGTCACAATTATATACTATTAGCGCACCCCGTGACATGCTGTATATATCGATACAAATATTATCTGTGCTTATAAATTATTGGTTATTAAATATTATTTTGTGGGTTATATTTACAGTTTGATTTTCTCAAGTAATTAATTATAAGAGAAAATCAACAACAAAATAGTATATCAATTATAAGTTATGCCGACTTAATTATTATATGAAGTAAATTTAATGGTAATAATGTACAATTATAGAATGATTTATTCGATTTTAGAGATAATTTTTTTTTATTTATATTACAACAAATTTCATGGGAAAAATATTAATTTTTCCGTCATACATGATGTAAAAAATCATGTTGAAAATATATTAAAAAATAAAATAATTTTTTTTAAAAAATAAACTAATTGACAAAGAAGAAAATGGTGAGTAATGCAAAAAAAAAAAAAAACAAAGGCATGAGAGAGCTTATAAGAATCCTTCCAAGATCTCCCTCCTCCCTATGGTCAGAAAACATGAAATATCAGTCTCGCTCTCCTTCCATGTGAACCCACCAACCAACCCTTCTCTCTCTCTCTCTCTCTTGCGGTACCTACACACACACACTCATACATACATACATATATATATATAGATACGGGAAGTATGAAGTGGGTTTTTGCAGTAGTGTTGGTGGTGGTAAGCCAAAGTCTGGTGATATGTTCGTGGGGAATTAAAGATCATGAGAAGCAGCAGAGTAGAGTTCTGAGAGGAAGAAAACAAGGGAATGTCTGCAATTTGTTTGAAGGAAAATGGGTGGTGGATAATTCTTATCCTCTCTATGATTCATCTTCTTGTCCATTCATTGACCCCGAGTTTGATTGTCAGAAATATGGTAGACCTGATTCACAGTACCTCAAGTACTCTTGGCAACCTCTCTCCTGTAACTTACCCAGGTATGTATTTACGCATATATGTACATACATATATATATATAGAGGTATCTCTACTTCCTTCTCCTCTCTTGAATTGAATTCTCAAGTTTCCAGCTCATTGAGTCTGAAATTGTGTTGTATTGTAGGTTTGATGGGGTGGATTTTTTGAAGAGATGGGGAGGGAAAAAGATTATGTTTGTGGGTGACTCACTGAGTTTGAACATGTGGGAATCGCTCGCCTGTATGATTTACTCTTCACTTTCAAATGCCAAGACCACTATTCTTAGGAGGACCCCACTCTCCTATGTCACTTTTCAGGTTACTTTCTTTTTTTCTTTTTTCTTTTTTATAAATAATATCAGAAATTTAATTATTACCCACATAAAAATTATATATATTAATTTTAACGACCATATAATAAATAAAAAATTAATTAAACTGCTAATCATTTTTTTTTACTTAATATAATTAATACATGACTCGACAACACAACATTCGTCTCACCTTTTTTTTTTTTTTTCCCACTCAAATAATTTTATTTAATAATTTCCATAAATCATCTTTATATATTTAATTGTGTGGTTATTATCCTCTTAGTATTAAATTCCAAAAAAATTGTTATCAATTTCCCTCTTTTAAAAAAATAGGGAAATTAAAATTTAAGGTTCATAAATTATTTTTATTAAAAATAAATAAAAAAGTTGACTCGCGGCAACCAAAAGTCAAAAAAAAATACGGTTGTCTACAACAAAAAAAAAACCACAAACAGCTGTGGAGAGCAACCTGCCAAGCTGTTATGGTCGTGACTCTCAGTTTATTTCTTTATAATTATTTTTAGCACCCTTCTCACGTATTCCACTTTCTTCTTTATATAATTTTAATATATTCAAATAATTGAATTTTCAGCTCCATATAATTTTAGGCTTCAACTTTTTGCTTATTTCAGTCTCTATCTTGATCCCCAGTCTTACATCTATGAAATTATTGACTATGTTTTAATATTAAAATATTGTTCTCATAAATTTAAAATCAAATTGAAATATGCAGAATTAAAGACTGAATTTTCTAAACATTTGGGTTAAATTTTTTAATTTACTAATTTGAATCAAATCATGTATTATGTTGTTTATAATTAGTATATATATAAATGCAGGACTATGATGTAACTTTATATTTATACCGTACACCGTATTTGGTGGATATATCTAAAGAAAATGTTGGACGAGTACTGAATTTGGGCTTAGTTGATGGTGGTGGCGATGCATGGAAAGGAATGGACGTACTAATCTTCAATTCATGGCATTGGTGGTTACACAAGGGATCAAAATCTCAAGGGTAATACTAAAATCTTTTTCTCTCAATTATTTTTATTATATATAATGTTAGAAAGTAAAATTCAAATTTAAATTATCAGTTTCATCGTATTATATGAATTATATATTTATGATCGTTTTCATCTATTTTTATACACAATTATAAATAAAAAAATTATTTGATAATCCAGGTGGGATTACATTAGAGATGGAGCAACGTTGAAGACAGATATGAACAGGTTAGAAGCATTTTACAAAGGATTGATCACGTGGAGTAATTGGGTTGATCTCAATGTCGACACTACCAAAACCAAAGTTTTCTTTCAAGGGATTTCTCCCACTCATTATGAGTAAGTACAAATAAATCTCTTCTTATTTTGATTATTAAGTAATTCAAGAGCATAGATGAGTTAATGTATTTTCTCGTGAAATATCTTATAACAACTATGAAAAATAACAACAAGATTAATGATTGAAAACAGGGGCAGAGATTGGAATCAGCCGAGGAAGAATTGTTATGGAGAAATGCAGCCAATGTATGGATCCACATATCCAGCCGGTGCACCTCCCGCAACTGTTATTGTCAACAAAGTTTTGGGAAGTATGAAGAAACAAGTATATTTACTTGACATAACAACACTCTCTCAATTAAGAAAAGATGCTCACCCATCTGCTTATGGAGGCGATGGCGGTAACGACTGCAGCCACTGGTGCCTCCCTGGTTTGCCTGATACTTGGAACCAACTCTTGTATGCACTTCTTATTATGTGAACAACAAAAATTATTTCTCACACAATTCATCATTTACTCTTGTAGATGATAATAAAAGAGGCAAAAAAATTCAATTGTAAAGGGAATTGCTTTTTCTTTAAAGAAAAGAATAATTGCTTTTCAACATGTTCAAACATAGGAATAACTAGTTATATTGTGATATTATCTCAATCTCAAAAAAGGGTCAACTAAAAATCATCAAGGGTAGTCTTGTATTTAATTACAGAGTTGTTGTATTGAAGGCATAGTTATAAACTCCATTTTTTTTTTATCTCTATGGCCTCCATATTTGTACTTCTAAAATTTAAATATATATTACCATGAGCTCAAGAATATGGTTATTAGTTCGTTTTTATCTTTATAAAAGCTCTTTAGGCCATGGGTTCCAAAAAAAAAAAAATTACTTTTACTTTTTGTTATAAAATTTTATATTTAATGTATTGAAAAGTAAATTTTGGATTTATTCATTAAAATAGAAATAATGTACATAAAAGAATCTTTTAACACTCGAATACAATTAGAAGAATCTTATGTGATAAGATCACATAGAGAGATAAATGTTTCCTACAGTATGCAAGATATTTCTAAAAATTTCTCTCTAAAATATCAATTTTACTTCTCTCTCTCTCTCTCTCTCTAATATGATTGAGGTCGCCAACAATGTTCTTGTAGAAAAACTAGAAAAATCTCCTGATATGATTTGAGGTCAAGCATTTCCCTTGTGCCTTCAACCATCATACTTCAGCAGCTCTTTATGTGATCCAATTTTTGGCCAAGGATTCAAGGCGTGGTTTGGTGCTCTAGGTGCAACATCTAAGATTTCAGTTGGTGACTCCTTGAGCCAACTGAAACGGATCTCCAAATTCACAAACATGGTCTTCGCAAAGACTTGTAGCTTGTGAACCAGAACCTCAACATGGTTTTCTCGAGAAGTAGTTTGTGATATGTGAAACTGGCCAATTGAAGCTTGAGTCTACTTCGAGATGAAATAACTTAGGAGGAAAAGAGGTGTCCAGGAAAGAAAAATAGCAAACGTTTAAAAGATTAAAGGATTTCTGGATTCTTAAATCTGTTTGGCTTAAAAGCAAGTGAGGAAAGAAAAAATAAAGGTAAATTATCAAATTAGTGCATGAAGTTCTAACTTATGATATCTGATCCCTAAACAGGGATCAGTGGCGAGTTTGGAAACCCGGGATTCCTAGATAACTGGCTGGTCATGCCCAGACCAAGGGGAGAGTGCTTGTTTGATACACGAATAAATTGCACCCAGATTTTCAATGTTTTGTTTGAACTCAATTTGAAGGATCGATTATGAATCACAAAAATCTTAGAAATCCTCAGTTCCTCATAAAAATTCAGTCAATTCAAAAGGCCGTCGGAAATAAAGAATGTAGGAAAACATAGATTAGAGAGAACTTGTTATGCGTAATAAAGAATCAACAAAGATGAAGGTCACAGGAATTAACTGTTTCATGGAAGAATATATTTAGATTAGAAGTATTTGCTATACATGGATCACAAAATGGACATCAGGAACAAACACCTACCTTGGAAACTCAAGGAAAAACAAGGATGATAGGAAACTAGTAACCAACATATACTGCAGCATTGACTACGTAACAGTCATCATTTTTGTCTCCCATTTCTTCCACATACACACCACTTGAGCAAATCAGTCCTCCATCCACAACTTCAACATTGAGAATCTTCCCACTGCAACAATTGGAAAAGGGAAGAAGAAAAAAGGAAATAACCTATAGAATGTAAAACTGTTCACAAGGATTAAAGCAAATCAAGTAGATTTTATCTATGTATCGTGCCAATGACATAAAAAATAATGCAGAATATAATACAATTACCAAAAGATGTTAAATACAGGTTTCACTTATTAGCATGCTGAATATTCATGGATACAAGGCTACAAGAGTTTGTATTGCTGTTGGTCGGGAAAATTGTAGAAGTCTATTTTCCACAACAAATTTATTAGTCCAGGCTGGTAATATACTAAAGGCACTGTCACATTCAAAATTATTATCACCAAACTTGCTAGTTGGAAGAGGAATTTTTTATCGAAGGGAGGCTTACCCTTATGAAAAGCACTATGGACAATTTACCTATTTACTACTTATCTACTCTTACGTCCCAGTTTGTGTTGCAAAAAAATTGGAAGCCATTCAAAACAGGTTTCTTTGGGGTGATGATGAAGAGAATCAGAATTTTCACTTAGTTAAATGGAAGGAGGTCAAAAAGCACCCCAGGCATGGTGGGTTGGGAATCAGGTCCATGGTTGAATTGAATGTGGCCTTACATAGCAAATTGTTGTGGAGATTTTGTATGAAGGAAGACAGATTATGGAGGAAGATTGTTACGGTTAGATGGGGTGACCTGAACTGGGATAACAGAGATGGAAAGAGATCTAGGAAGCAGCATGGCAAGAGTTTATAGAAAAAAATTTTAACGCAGTGGCCTCGCTTCTAGAACAATCCTCCGTGGAAAATTGGTAGGGGAAACAGAATAAAATTATGAAGAGATGTTTGGATCGGAAATAAAAGCTTGATGAGCAGATTTCCCAGAATGTTTGCTATTGTACAGACAAAAAATATGCTTGTTAAGGATGCTTACAGAATCAGCAATGGCTGTGTTGATTGGTGGATAATCCATCAAGAAACTTACAAAATTGGGAAGTCAGAGAGTACGAAAATTTGCTGCAGACGCTTGCTTCACAGCAGGTGAATCTTGAGGAGGATAGGATTGTTTGGAATCTGGAAAAAAGCGGTAGATTTTCAGTTAAGTCGTATTACAGTCACTTAACCAGAACAGATCATGTACGACTTCTAAATTTCCTTGCGAGGCAGATATGGAAAGCTAAAGTGTTACCAAGAATTGGGTTTTTTTGCATGGGAAGCTTGCAGGAAGTGTATATTGACTATCGACAAATGCTATATGTGTATGAAAGCAGAAGAATCGAGTAACCATGTTTTGCTGTGGTGTCCTGTGGCTTTTGAGCTTTGGAGTCTTATTTATAACCTTCTTGGTATCAACTAGGTTATGCCAGGGTCTGTTAGGGAGGAATTATGGACTTGGGATGGAGTGCATTTAGATAGGAAATTGACTAAATTGATTCCATCAACCATTTTTTTGGGTTTTTTGGAAAGAGAAAAATTCTAGAGCTTTTGAGGGTAAAGAGGTAGAATTGTATAGATTGAGAGATAGATGGATGCATTATTTTGAGTTTATTTTGTTAGAATATGACATTATTAGTGATGAGAATTTTAAGAATGTCATTGACACACTAACGACCTTGTAAAGCTTTTGTAATGGGTGGTACCCCCTGTTTTTCGGTACCTTGTTAATATATACTCTTTACACTTTTTATTTCAAATATATATATATTTCAGAGTGGACTTATTGTTTGTCAAAGACAACAGATGGTCCTTATGCAAATTACTTAATCATAGTCCACGGACATAAAAAGAAATAGACATCATACTAAAAGTTGCAACAAGAATAAGTACTGCAGTGATGTCTGTAAGATCCTGTTTTTAACAACCACCATTTGAGGAAAAAAAAGAAGAGATAAAAATCACCCCAGATACAAACTGAGGATGGATTCAGTTTTCATGCATAGCCTACCATAACCAACTATTCAATAGGCGTGGACACTCACTAAGGAAAGACAGACTTGATTCTTTCAATATCCAACGAGTGCTGGAGAGAATTAGGGACTCCAAGCTTGATGTGCAGTTTCATTTGTTCAAATGTAACGCCAGGTATGGAACCTGCAGAGTTCGATCTTATGATAAGACTGATGAAGCAATTTTCATCACAAGTACATTAAAGGTATCCCCAGATAGCTACCAGCATCCCCCACAAGATAGTTTCAAAACCAATAAAGTCTTTATAATAAGCAAGTTAAAACTGATACCCTAGTTTTAGTATCTTTCAATGAACTATATGGTAGAAGTGAGTATTTTCTTACATTGAAATGCCTTTCAAAGGGAGAGCTTTATTTGTCATTGGTTAGTTTAAATGAGATCGTGTAGCATAGAAAGCATTAACCTCAGGTTTGTTTACACGTAATATTCATAAAATTTGAAGAATACTGAGATTGGATTGGCTCTAGAATACAGAGACCTCCATTAAAAAAAATGATTTTAACATTGAGATGAAAACATTCATTATAATCTCTAATGAACTGTATCACTCTCATTGCCCATGTCGAATCAAAAAAAAAAAAGAAAAAAGAAAAAAGAAGCAAAGAGAAATTCAAACCTCTCCTGAATGCAGGAATTGAATTGGACGAGATAGCGTCCCTGCAAGCCCGCATCGCTGCAGCTGTAACATCTTGCCTGTTTTGTAGCTAACACAATTTATATTCGTATCATCACCTCGTAATTCAACTAAACCAAACAAAGAGAGAGAGGAAATTCCTAACACGAATGAATCAAAACGCAGAAAGGAAAGACCTAATAGGCAAGGAACAGAATACGCACCCATGTTGATCATAACCAACTCCCATCTCGACGAACAAGAGCTTCATCGTCGAGTTGGGATCCTGACTGGTGGTTATGCTCCCAACCTGGTCGGTTTCCATGGCTTCGGTTGCGGCGCTGATTGGGCGGAGAAAACGAGGGGATTGGAGGATAGGAAATATGTTGCCGGTGAGAGAAACGAGCGGGTGCCGATAGTTCGGATGGTTAGTTTTGAGGGTGCAGTGACAGAGAGAGCGAAAGTCAGTGGAAGATGGAAATGTCGGATTTGGGGCCAAGTAAGCGATCGTATTCATCCTCTTCTTCTGCTCAGTAAGCACTGAATGGAAGATGGATGCCTTTTTTTTTTACCCCCCTTTTTCTCCTGTTTTCTTTATTAATCTTTAATTCGGATATCTATATATATATATACTGTACAAATTATTATCTTGATCCCTAGTGAGCTCTAAAGAGTTATTGAAATGGTATGAAAAAATCCCTAAGAATTTGTATAGTATTCGAGAGAGAGAGTACAAATGAAAGATGAATTTTATATTTTGACAAATAGACTGTCAAGCTTTGATAAACAAATTTGAAGGGAACACGAGTGAGAGGTAAACTTGACGTCTTGATAAAAAATACATGCAGTGCTGGTTGGAAAGAATACGAATGGTTGGTGATTTGAACACTATTTGTTAAAAAAAGATTTGTACTCTCTTTGTTTTTCTTTTTTTACTTTGATTTTGTTGCTCGTCATCACTGGATTAATTGGAACGAGAAACCAATAGCTGACTCTGTGGGTGGTCGGGGTTGATGAAGACAAAGTGGATTTTTATATGGGCTTGGGCTAGTCTGGGTTAAACATTAGATTCAAATGGGTTCAGTTCGGCTTAAACGGATCAGGCCCAAAAAGGGTTGGATTTCAAGTGAACCATAAACATACATGGATCGTTACTCAAGTGTTTGGTGTTTTATAAAAATATTAATTGTTAGTTTCTTTTAATTTAAAAATTATTTTTCTTGTATTATAATTAATATATATTATGTAAACAACTTTTGCGTTTTAACTTTAGTGGTACAAATTTCCAAATGTGTGCCAAAGCTTGCTTATATGGGTTCAATCCCCAATTATGACAGGACAACAGCCCTCAATAAAGACTCTAAGATTTAGTCATGTCATCAAGTATTTGTTCGCTTATATATGTATAGCAAAACATTAGCAATATCTAAGCTTCCCGTGATGCTTGATTTATAAGTCTAAAACTTAGCTTATTTGTGTTTGATGTGATGATGATGATGATTAAATTAATAATTATATCAATAATCATGATGTTTTTTAGTGGAAAAAATATATATATTTTGTGTAGTAGAAATTAAAAAAAAAATAAAAAAAAAAATCTGGACTTTATTTTTTTATTTCTGAAAAAAGTATTCATTATATGTATATATTTTATACGTGTCTCCTGAATAAATATCTCCAATTATAAAATAGTCATCTGAAACAGACAAAAGGTTAAGACCCGGCTGCCTGTTAAAAAGTTACCTAGTGACCGCACTATTTTCGGAGTTCATAGATTTAACCGCAGTAACTTTAATTGGTAAAATTTTTCAAATTTAATATCACGAGTTTATTTATTTATTTTTTGACCGTTCCTCGGTGTCTGTGCCCCACTTTCTTTGTGTCAGAGCTTGCACTCGTTTCCCCCTGCCCTCTCTCAACGGTCTTTCTACTTTTTCTCTCTCAAATTTCTCAAGAAAATTAGAAAGAAAAAAGGAATAAGAAAACTCTTTCTGCAAACCACGCAGACAAGGACTTTGTCGTTTGGTTGTTCAAATCTTTTGGAGATTAAAAACAAGAGGACTGGAGAAAACCCAACTTGATCAATCAGGGAGAAGGAGAGAGATTAAGCTATCTCATCAATGGTAGCTGGCAAGGTAAGACTGGCAATGGGGTTACAGAGATCGCCGGCGAAAAGGAAGCAGGAGACCCCACCTAAGCCGCCGCCATTGCCGTCTCCGGCTAGCTCGACCAAGTCTGGGTCGTCGCAGAAGCCAGTTTTCTCCCGCTCTTTTGGGGTTTACTTCCCACGAGCCTCCGCTCAGGTTCAGCCTCGCCCACCTGATAACGTCGCGGAACTTCTGCGCCTGGTCGAGGAGCTTCGCGAGAGAGAGTCTCGTCTAAAGACCGAGCTTCTTGGGCACAAGCTTTTGAAAGAATCCGTCTCTATTATCCCCTCTCTCGAAGCCGAGATAGCCGTCAAGAACGCAGACCTCAAGCTTTCACTCGACAAGGTTGAGTTCTTGGAAGGTGAGAACGAGAGATTAAGAAGAGAGCTCGATGAGTTTAAGAAAAAGATTGAAGAAGAGAGAGTGGAGAACGAAAAGAAAGTGAAAGATATCGAAACTGAGATCGCCGAGCTTAAGAAAACGACGTCGTCTCGTGGCGGCAGTAGCATTGAGAGCGAGGAATGTAACTTGCTTTCTTCCTCGCAGAGGTTTCAGGGTTTAATGGAGGTAACTGTGAAATCCAATCTGATCAAGAACTTGAAACGAACCGGGTCCTCCAAGTCTGTCGACGCCGGCCCGAATTTTGATAACACGAACAAGAATAATGAAGGCATTATTAATGCTGGTAGTAATGGTAACGATTTCAAGAGAGAGGAAATAGAAAATGAGAAACCCAGGCACTCGAGGAGTAACTCGGAGGAACTCGCTGAGTCGACTCTTTCCAACCTCAGATCTCGTGCACCTCGGGTCCCAAAACCACCTCCCAAACCATCATCATCGGCATTATTATCTTCATCCTCGTCTGCAGGGAGTTCATGTACGTCAAAATCAATCTCATCAACGCCAAATGACGGTTCTTGTGAGTCCACGGAAAAGCCCATTCCGCCGCCTCCTCCACCGCCGAATCCGCCACAGGCAAGAGCCGCTCCGCCACCTCCGCCTCCTCCCCCGAAGGGAACAAGAGCTGCGGGGGCGAAGGTGAGAAGGGTGCCGGAGGTGGTGGAGTTCTACCATTCATTGATGAGGAGGGACTCCCGGAGAGATTCAGGAACGAGCGGGGCGGAGGCTTTACCGGCAACGGCGAACGCCCGTGACATGATCGGGGAAATTGAGAACCGATCGGCTCATTTGCTCGCTGTAAGTAAGGGTTTCCGGTTGGTTATTTTATTTAATTAGGGAATTGGCACCAGTGGCTTTTTGTGTCAGTGACAAGTGACTGGTCCTACTGTGTCTTTATTGTTTTTCTTTGGATTTTATCTGCATCTGGCAAGATGAGACACTGTCTGGATTCGATTTTTTTCAAAAGTTTTTTTTTTCCTTTAAAAAAAAGAAAATAAAAGTGTAATTTAGTTGAATGTTAGTGGCAATTTGGAAAGATTCAAGATCAAGTTTAGAAGTCAACTTCATTGAATTTAAATCAAAAGGATACATGTATATATGATTGATGAGAAGTCAAGTATAGTAAAGTCTGGTAATTTATGGTGAATTATGATTCAAAATGTTCATTTTTTTCTTTTTTGTTCTCTCTGGTTTGACAGATAAAAACAGATGTGGAAACACAAGGGGATTTTATAAAATTCTTGATCAATGAAGTGGAGAATGCTGCTTTTACAGCTATTGAAGATGTAGTGCCTTTTGTAAAATGGCTGGATGATGAACTCTCCTATCTGGTATCTGATCCATTTTTTTCGTTTCTAATAGAAATCAATCTCCTAAAATATTATGTTCAATCTAATTACGATCAATACCTCATTATTTGTTGTTTTAGGTGGATGAAAGGGCAGTGCTTAAGCACTTTGAATGGCCGGAACAGAAGGCCGATGCACTGCGTGAAGCTGCTTTCAGCTATTGTGACCTCAAGAAGCTTGAATCAGAGGCCTCTTCCTTCCGTGATGACACTCGCCAGCCTTGTGCTCCAGCTCTTAAGAAGATGCAAGCTCTGCTTGAAAAGTATATACATTTGTTCTCTTCACTGAGAATTTTGGACGGGGACTGTTTCAAACTCTAATTTTCGTGTCTTGATGAATAACAGGTTAGAGCATGGTGTTTATAACCTGTCAAGAATGAGAGAATCAGCAGCTAAGAGATACAAAGGTTTCCAAATTCCTATGGATTGGATGCTGGAAACTGGAATTGTAAGCCAGGTAAATCAACATGATTGATAAGAGATTGTAGATTTGAGTGAGGATGTGGTCTCGAGTAAGTCGCTAAGTTGATTGTGTTATTATCTTCATGAAAATGGTATAAAATTATTGAAATTTACGAACATTCGTGCAAAAAATTACAATTATATTAAAACCCAGTTTTAAGCATGCATGATTTGTTTAATTGGTTATAGAATTTAGGTGGTCCTCCCTTATATTTAGCTTTTGGCACTGTCTGCTACTCATTATTATAATGTGTAGGAGTAGAAAGTATAAGATGACAAAAGAGAACGGTTAATTTCTTAGGTGTAGCGCTTTAAGTGCACATGTGAACTTCCAGATCTATCAATATTGCATTTGCTTGTCTTCTTCCTTTTTAACTTTGGGATTCATGAGAATCTGATTCTCTGAGTTGACTATCATTTCTACATGCTCACACTGTTACACCCTTTTTTATTGATCCTCCATTATTTAATTGTATATCATCACCAGAAATATGCTAATATGTAGTATACTTTAAGGTTCTTGCTTGAGGGGACACGATTAGATCATAGATTTTCATTACGAAACAAATTTGATTGATATATGTTGCCAGAACTACTAATGTTGCTCCTAATTTTGTTGAGTCATAAAATATATAGCGTTGCTCATGACAAGTCACTAAATTCGTGATTTTTGCTCGGGTCGTGTTTTGTTATCACAATAATTCTTCTGTCAGGCTAATCATACTCTTGGCTCATATTTTTTTTGACTTGTTCTGATAAGTATGCGTGGAATTATAGATCAAACTAGCATCTGTCAAGTTGGCAATGAAGTACATGAAGAGAGTATCCGCAGAGCTTGAAACAGTAGGGGGTAGTGGTCCCGAAGAAGAAGAGTTAATAGTACAAGGCGTTAGATTTGCTTTCCGCGTCCATCAGGTAATAATCGCCGATTAACTTTCTTTAAAAGTGAAATTAAATTTGATTCCAACGTGTTGATAGAAATTTAACTTCTTAGAGAGGGCTCTCGAAACTGATAGTAGAATTGAATTTGATTCAAACGTGTTGTCAGTTTGCGGGAGGATTCGACATAGAAACAATGAGGGCATTTCAGGAGCTTAGAGATAAGGCGAGATCATGCCATGTACAATGCCAAAATCAGAATTCACAGAAATTTTTATGCAGGTCTGCAAGTAGTTGCTAAGGATCTGTAGCAATCTCAGCTTCAGAATTGTTATTATCCTCCCAGCTTTTTGTTGTAAAGATTAGGGAGAAATTGAATGATATGTGTTTGTGAATATCTGTTTAGCATTTCCTCCCCCTTGATGGCTCTTGCATTTTTGCCTATTTTTAAAGTAATATATATTCTTGTTATTAGGAAAAAATATTGGTAAAAGCAAAAATATAATAAATAAAATATAAAATATATTAATTTTAACTTGCTATATTTAATTTGAAAACAAATATTATTTAATAAAAATACAATTATTAATTAATAAAATGTAAAATTAATAAATATATTTATTAAAAAATATTATTTACTTTTTATAGCACAAATTATTTTTCAAAAGTATATATTTTTTCCCTTTTGATTTCATCTTTTTTACTTTTTGGCAGTAAATAATAAAACATATACTACGCTAAACAAATACTTATAATGCCGAGTATGCACATACATACACGCAATTTACTTTTTATATTATCAAAATATTATATATTATTCAGATAGATACCCATATTTCTCAAAATGCTCAAAAGTATTACAATTAATATATATATATATTTTTATTTTCACATCTTCCAACGACAATACTATAAACTAGTAGAAGATACAATAGTATGTATCTCTATAATAATAATAATAATAATATAATATAGTTTAAATTTTATACTAAAGTAGAATATTAGGTATAATCAGCTGAAGCTGGTTAAATTGATAGAAGAAAAAAAAATGTTACATTACCCATATAAGTAGTTCAATAGATCACACCAATAAAAAATTAATAAATAGCTGTTATAGTATTATAATTTTCAAAATAAATCATATTTGATAAGTTTTTTTATTTTAAATATTTTACATAAAAAATACTTCATTATGGTTATATTTTTAATCATCTCTATATGTGTCATTATAAGATAAATATGTAACTTTACAGTAAATGATTTATTTTAAACATAGAATACCAAATTAATTTTAGGAATTTTCTGAATTATCCCCTGTTTAAAGTAATTAATTTTTTGTGCAAAAGACTATTATTCTAATAGGATATACCCACCAATCTAATCTACTTTAGATATACAGTATTTGTTAAGAATAAAAAATTCTTTTGCAACCAATATTTTATTATTATAATGTTTAGAACTACCATTTATTTAATTAATTTATTAAAATAAATAATATTTTTTTTTTTATAAAAAAAAATAGACAAAACATAATTTTTTTTTAAAAAAAATTAACCATGTAAGTTAACCAATAAGAGTATATATTAAATTTATAAAATAGATACCAATTAATGTACACCATTATATA
>NW_019014685.1:639537-650851 GCF_000150535.2 Carica papaya
TTCCATTATTGCAGAGTCGTCCATTGTGTTAGGCTCTGATACTAATTTGTTATGTTCCCGAGATCAAGATCTTGTCACTAGGTGATTATTTGAAATTTCTCATTCCATAATCTGTCTCTTCTCCTTGTTGTGATTTTTTGAGCGGCCTATTTTAAAAATAGATTATAACTCATCAAAAGGAACTACTACCTTAGATCTCGTAAAAGAGAGCTTCAATCTCGTACTTTAAAATAATATTCTAACTTATTTTATTAATAACAAGCATTCCCTTTTTTATAAATATTTAAATTTTTATTTAAAAATATTAATCTAATTTGAAATCTAAATCTAATTAGAAATACTCTAATAAAATATTGAAAATCTAACACTATTTAGAAATCAAATATTAATGAAATATATATATATATATTATTTAAAAATCTAATACTAATTAAAACTCTAATTATTCAGAAATTTAATACTAATTAAGATTCCATATTTAATTGAATGTCAATTTCTTGTTCTTGCTACACCTTGCATATTTGCATCTATAACAATATCCAAGATTCTCCAAGTCTCAACCATAGGCTGACAAGGGCAAGAACAGCGCAAGCAAGCCTCATGCTTGCTGCAAGATTTCTCTAACACGACTTGTCACCTGACCCCAGACACGAGACATTAATAAACTTACTTAGCAATTTCCCTCATCTACGGTTCATCATAGCTTTCACTCCATCTACTAAGGGCGATCTTCAAACTTGAGACATCACATTATGCCTGCAGATGTTTTGTAGAGGTTAATTTGAGGCCAATTCGTTCCCTGTTAGCCCATCTTTTGCACTCAGGGATGAACTCATTTTTGAGGAAGAGAGATGTACCGTGGGCCAACAAGTGCACGTAACAAAAGTATATCAATAAGATTTTGTGAGCCAAATAGTTCTATTTAGTGGCTAAGTGTACTAGCAGCTCAACCAGATATTATTAAGGTCTAGTCAGTAACAATTATGTAGGCCAGCTAAATCTGTCTCTTGTTCAAAAACTGCTAAAATGTAGGAAGCAGTTGCACTAAGATAAGCAGTTTCTTGTCTCTTTCAGTAAGGTCTTAGAAGGTTTTTATGTCAAGGAATAAAGATCAAAAGAAAAATAACTTCTAAAACGCTTTTAGGACTCTTTGAGATCCTTGGGTTGCAAGTCCATACTGATGATCTGGTAATAAGATTTTGCAATAGGACGTAACACAATATTTCAGGAAAAGAAAAACAACAATAGTACATACCACACTAATTGGCAACTGGACCTCTCACGCTATCATGTACGCACTGAAATTGTTGCTTACTTCATTCTGCAGTTAGTTATTCTAAACACTTACTGAAATGCTTCTTTCACACTAATAGAACAATGCGCTTGTTCTAGATGCATGAAACTAGTAGAATTGCTGAAATAAAATCAACTACTTGCTTAGCTTTGACTTCACTGAAAAAAATACATGTCATCTAATATCAGATATACTAAATCTAAGAACACTTCATAGCCATGTTATACATGCATAGCAATGCCAGGTTACTGTATCCTTACAAAATATATCGTCCAATAATTACAAGTAATTCCTATATTCCATTACCACATTATAACTTTTTTAGTCTGGCTGCTATTACAGCTATGTCAAACGATAAAACCTCTCACTTTAATCATATACACGGCTGCTACTTTCTTTTTTCATACCTGCCCTTACCTTTAACTCAAAAAGTATGTGAAAACCAGTAAACAGTTAACAAAGGTCCATCTCCAAACAGGCATCAGTAAGCTTGATCTTGTCAATTTGAAGCAACACCCCGTGCTGTCTATACACTCAAGACTGATTTTTCTTGAAAGAAGCAGAGTTCTTTCTGCTCACAAAAAAGCCAGCAAATTTAACACTGTTTATGTCAAAAACATTTTTTTATAAAGAAAATGTAAAGTACTAAAAAGCACTAAAGGGATGCAACCCACATACAAAAAACTTTATAAGTCTCTTAATATATCAACTAGATCCTCTAAGTCCTCACAAGTGTGAAGAGAATGAAACTTAACCCAAAAACCTAAGGCTTGGAACCAAGTATCATTGACACTAATGAAAGACAATTATATGCCTTCAAAAGTTCTTCTATTTCTTTCTTTCTAAATAAGCCATACAGTAGCCAAAGAGAGAAGGCCTAAGCTCTTATTATCGCGTTTATCCCCATGGATGCCTTTCCAAGCCCACATATCCTCTTTGACCGAACATGTTACAGTCCAATTCACCCACATAAGACTATAAGTCAAACACGTCAGTATGAAAAAAAAAACACAACACCAACAGATGAGGTGGTTGGCTGAATCTACAGCTTCCTAGCACAAGTGGCATCCATTCTTTTTTTTGGGGGGAAATACAAGTAGCATCCATTCATGATGATGTTTCTCCTCTTAACCAAATTGTTTATAGTTAGGAAACAACTCCTTGCCACTTCTCAGGCCAAAAAGGCTGCTCTGGGAGATGATTTGTCAGAAGCCTACAAGTACAGGCAGAGAATGCAGCAAGTAGAAAACACCTTATTACGTGGAGACACACAAAGAAAGAAACAGCATGTTTGTACTTTGAAAAATTCTTTACAAAATAAAAGTTGGGAGAGCATAAATTCAAAAATCTCAAACAGCAGAACCTTGGCAGAAATGTTTTTTTCTGTACGGGCACACCCTGCTGTACCTACTACTAGGTATTTCACTAGACTATGATCAACCAGTCTTTCTTACATACCTTCTCTTCACTGAAATATCCACTACAAGGTCAACAACACATCTTGATACGATTGAAAATCCAGAATATGATATACACATATCCAGCAGAGCACAAAACAATTGTTGGACAAACCAAAAATGTCAGTGGCAGGGCTATTGTATAAACCTTCTTGCTTAAAGGCCTTTTAGGAGGCTTGTAACTTTTCTGGGAAAGTAGGAAGAGGATGACCACCAGCAGAAGAACCTCCACAAAAAGATGCCCTATAACCAGATGTTCAAAAAGAAGTCAATATCCTTATTGACAAACAAAAAGCAAGAAAATATCACCAAGACTTCAACAGTTACAAACTTACCGCCTATATGCACTCCAAATACAACAGCTCGAGCAGAGGGAGCATCCAAAGCAAATGTTATCCAGTTTAAAGTTGTATTAACTATGTCATGGATATTCGACGCCATGGAAATGTAAAGAGGAACCTGCCCTTCAAGTATATCTTCGGAAAACTTCAGCTAGAAAAACCTACATGGAACCACTGTTTGTTAAAACTTTTACTCTCAAGCAACCAGTACTTTTTAGCCAAAAGATATTACAGGCAAAGATATATGATATAAACATGAATCACTTTCTACAACAGTTAAATCACGAGATACTGAAACCTTTACGGGTCTAAGAAGCCGCACTAATCCAATTGAGGGTCAGATCATCATCCAAATATGTACCAGTCAATTTTTTAAAAAAAATGGATCTGGGAAAAAAAACTAGAAAATGAGAAGCTGTGAAGAGACTGTTCCTGTGACATGGATGAGTTCATTATGACTGAAATTAGCATTCATTTATTTGTCGCCTAACTATCGTACAAGTGTGCATGCGAGCTTCCCTTAAGTACGATAACAAATTTACAGTATTATTAAAAATCGTAGGTAGGGGAGACATACACAATACGGATTGATTTTCACAGGAAAGCAATCTACGCGATACATTTAAACTTAATGAAGATTTCTAAAACATTGACGCCCAACTGCTAAACAAATGTAAAAAAGGAATAAGTAAATAAACAAATATATACTTTATATACTTTTTATTTAAGAAAAAAAGTAAATAAACAAATAAATAAGGAAACAACAGACCAGCCAAGAAGAATTAAAGCCTAAAGGAAAATAAACTGAAAAAAAATTAATGGATCCTACGCAACCAATCCTTCAAAACTTTAGAGAAAGAAAACAAAAACTCATAATGCGGGTACATTTTTTCAACGAAACCTTCGCTGCTGATTATTATGTAAACACATTTAGAAAGATCAAAGCAACCACGGGAGATCGATGAAAATTGATTTTAACTTATTTTTAATTCAAACCTCATTGAAAAATTCTATGAAAAGTTTATAATCTAACTAAAATCAGGGCTGTTCGGAAATAAGTTAAAGCCCAGCAGTACGAACTTAACTGATGTTAGAATAACTGGTTTTCAGATGAAGGAATGCATTTGATGTTACTCAAACATCTTCTTTTTTATACTTAAGCAAATACGATAATCTCCGCAGCCTAACTAGATGAGGAGCAAACTAACTGCATACCCATGATAAATTTTGCATATATAATCATAGCACCCACATATTTCCACATTCATTAAAAAAAAGCATAAAAAAAGAAAAAGCATTGTGCCATAAGAAAAAGTAGATAAACAAATGAAAATTCCATTGCCGGACAGAATAACAACCTGTCATTTATGAGATAATTCAAAAATTTAGGCCATATATAGAAAATTGCCCCATTGCCCATCAGTTTAGGTATGAACTCACAAGTCACCATAGCTTCTCAACTGAAAACCCACCATTAATTCCCTAATTTGAATGAAAAAATCATCTGAATGCACCAAAAAAGGAAAGAAACAACAACATAAAATGCATTCGACGTCATACCACTCAGTTTGTGTTACATAAAGAGCGGATCACAAATGATTCGAGAGAGGAGTCTCCATATACCACTCAATTTCACCAAAGATGACGAAATGATCCTATGCCGATGGCGTTTTCTTCAAACCAACGTCCTGTATCCTCTGTTTTAATTTTAAGAAATTAAAGAGAGAATCTCCTTTTTCATCATATCCTTTCCCCGATCATCTCCGTAGTCAAAGATTAACCCCTTTCAGCACTCACTCCCATACAACCCTCCTCTGCAAAATCAGAGCTCTTCAGTATTCTTGTTTTCTGCAACAACCTTTATTCCAGATCGAAGCTGCTCAAAGCCTCTGAATTCCGACATATTATGCTTGGATCCCCTGCTTCAGCACGTTCATTTTCCCTCTGCACCCTATTTCAATCATCTAAATCATACGGTCCAACTCAAATAGGCTCGAATTGGGTAAATTACTGGGCCTCCCCTTGAGTTCTTATGTTACGAAGGCTCCATCCGTTGTCATTTCGGCCCAAAATTACATTATTTGTTTATTGGGTTAAAAAAAGTGTTTAGGACTTATTATTATTGTTATTAATTAATTAATTAATTAATTAAAGTTATTTTTTTAATTAGTACACATTGCTTAAAACATAAAACAAATATGAGCTATATATACAAACAATAATATGCACAATAACATAATTTTTAATTAGTATGTTCTCCCACTAGTTTTTTTTCCAAATCTCCACAACTTTCATACTCTAATTACTTAATATATTCACAATCCCACGACTAATCTAATTATGACCTCAATGTGACATGAAATACCATAATTTATGTCACAAGTCGGTGTTACCAATCACATCCAATGTAATTTTTAACATATTTTGACCTTTAGAAAATATTGTGATCTTGGTATGACACATATATTTACACTTTCTTTATGCAAACCTAAAACCTAGACTGCATGCATACACACACACACACACATGTATGTATGTATGTATATATATATATATACATGCCCATATAAACATTGGTTTTGTATTTTATAAACTATGATTAGGTAAATTGAAATGTTAATAATATAGTGGGAATTATTAGAGAGGGGGAGAGAGAAAAGTGGATCAAAAAAGGGTTTATATTTGAACACCTGAGGAGGAAGAAATTAGAACCTCACAAAAAATAACAAACACAACAAACATTCCAAAAATAACTTTGAAATTCTCCCTTATAAAAATACCTCTCTTCCTTCATTCCACACAGTCCTCCCTCTTGAAACAACACAAATCTGTAATTTTCAAATTTCTATACAGGGAAACAATGGCAAAGTCCTCCAAAGCTTTCATCCTCTTCCTTGTCCCTGCTCTTTGCTTCTTGTCCTTCCTTAGCTCCGTCTCTGCAGATGCTGATGATTTTGATCGATTCCTTATTCAAGGATCTGTTTATTGCGATACCTGTCGCGTTCAATTCTTCACTCGTATCAGCAACTACTTGAAAGGTATTTCAATACTTCAATTGCTTTTTAATTCAATAGTAAAAATTTTGAATTCGATCTGATTGATGTGTTATTTGCAGGCGCAACTGTGCGATTGGAGTGTAAGCACCGCGAAACTGGAAACACAACTCTAACGGTTGAAGCCGTAACAGATCTGGCCGGAGCGTATAGCATGGAGGTAACGGGAGACCACGAGGAAGAACTGTGTGAGATTGTACTGGCGAAATCACCAGATCCAGAATGCAGCGAGGTAAGCCACGACGAATATTTGAGAAATGCTGCTAGAATCAGTTTGACAGCAAATGATGGAATTGCTACCAACGAGACACGCATTGTTAATCCTCTGGGTTTCATGAGGAAGGAACCTCTGGCTGACTGCCCTATAGTATTCAAGGAACTCGGATTGGGTCCCGATGGACAACTGATCAATATATAATCTCATTTTTAACAATTAATATTCATTCCTTCATTTACCACTTCAATAAGCAGTTGTATTCTTTCCAAAATTTCTTTTTGGCCTCATCTTTTGTTTACTTATTAAAATGAATCATTAATGTACGACTGTTTATCAGGGCATTAATTATTTGTCCTGCATATAAATATATATACATATATATAAAACCCTGTAGTACAACTACGTTTTTGCAGAATTAATTTTGTTCTTCTTGTAAGTTCATGTAATACTCTTATTGCTATACAAAAAATATATATAAAGAATCTATTATTGTCTTGGATGTTTCTTTTATTTGTGTTTGCTAATGTATAAGAGAGTTAATGAGGCCAATTCTACAACATTGTTGTTAGAATTTCATAGAAACAACTTGCATTCTTTCTAATCCTAGTTAGAACATGCTTTAGGAGGATGAAGAATTGTCAAAAATTTGGATAACATAATTTATTCCGAAAAACAAAAATATAAAAAAGAGTTGGCAGTTCAAATCGATCACCATTGGAGGAGACAGCAACTTCACTGAAGTTTTCAGCCACAAGAGTGGATCCTTAGAGTCTGCAACAGGAAATTGATGAAAAATAACAGAGCAGAAAAAGATTAGAGAAAAATTCAAGGACGAAGAAGTAGTCGCGGGTGAGGATGGAAACTTATAATGCAAGTAAGTTGGTGAGTCTAAGTGATCTCCAAATAAATTTTTGAAATCAAATAGTTTTTGACCGTTAGATCTCACATCAAATTTGATTTTGTTCAAACGTAAAAACTCTACTTTGATCGTTCATGAGATGAATTTTTTATAATATAAAATACTCAACGAATTATAATTTAATAATTATTTATATTCTCGAAGATATTATAAAGTCGTGTTAGTATTAAAAATATAGAACTATAAAACTTGCATGCTTCATTGTATCCGTAGAAGCTATATATATATATAATATGTAATGAGAATAAAATTTGAAAGACTTTCAAAGATAAGTTGGTTAGATAGCTTTTACTCCCATAGCTAAGAAATAAAGGTGTTGTGGGACACTACAATCCCGCTATATATATATATATATATATATATGCATGTATCTATATTTCCAAAGTACATTAGATGCCTAGTTACGTATTTGTGAAATGACCATTTGAAATCAGCATTGCCCCCAAATGATAAATTACCAGAACTCCTCTTAATTTAGATTTTCTTTTGTCAAAGTTGAACCACAACATCCACATATCATGTCAAACAAGAAAAGCTTTCTCTCCCCCATGTTGGAGCTTATATATACATGTATATGTATATATATATATTACCCTTTGTGAATTATGTAACAGAAAATAATAATTATTAATATAATAGTAATATTTAGTTCTTAATATTTGACTATCATTATAACCGTGACTCCTATCTTTAATTTATAGCCCCTACATAATTATTAAATATGTTTAGAATTCAATTTTAAGATTTTTAACATCCGACTAAAATTGGTTTATTTATTTTTATTAAAAAAAAACAAAATTTACTGAATTCCAAATATTAAATTAATAGGTTCACGAGACACACAAATTAAAAAAATGCATGTTGCGAAAAGGCTATATTATGCTCAGAATATATCTCTTCATATAGCTGGAATACCATATTGGGATTCCAACTTGCACTGATTTGAAAAAGGGGAAATTAAAAAAATTAAAAATTAACTCCTGTTCAATATAATAATTAAAATAATAAAATTAATAATTAATGACTTTCGTGCTTCAATTTTGTTAAAGCAACTTGCTAATTAAGCATGCACCATAATATCTAAATTAACGTCTCATACTTTAATCTAGTAATTTTATAATATTAATTCTTTATAATAAATTATTAAAATTAGTGAAACAAAAATTAGCCAACTAACTTGTAATTTATTAATCCGATTAAGTAGTAATTAATCAACATGCCCCATTGAGAATTGGATATGTGGGTCGTCCTGTTCCCCTCTCTTCTTTATTAGGAAAGTCTTAATTAATTATAATGATTAATTATGATGATAATCATTTCTTTACTTTTTCACTTTTACATAGTTTACAATAAAACAAATAATTAATCACGTAAAAAGTAGAGAAGATAAAAATCTGTCTTTGATTAAAGTTATATGTGACATAATTATATAATTAATTAAAAGTAAATATTAAGAAGAAAAATTAATAGTAGTATTTTAATTAAATTAATTTTGCTACAAAAATACCGTCCAACACACACCTTCACAAAGAAAAACTCTTGACTCTACAGCCAGGAATCACGTTGCTGCTTATATATATATATATATATATATATATATATATATTCCACATCGTGATTCATATTTATTTATAAGTTTTTTGTGTGAAAAGTAATTTAACACGTGTTTATATACACACACACAAACACTATACACATAAAAGAAATATGGGGAAATTACATATATATATATACGTACACATATATATAATTATTTTTAAGAAAAATTAAAGAAATTTTAAAAAAAATTAAAAAGTAGATAAACTAGTAAATATATATTTTTTTAAGTAACAATATTTTACTACATAAACTAATTTAAATATTTAAAAATATTACTAGAAACAATTTAGTATTTAGAATTTAATTACTAACATTCATCCAATTAAAAATAACTTTAAATCACATGTTATTAGTAGTTTGCCCTTGTGCATATACGTATATGTGTAGTAGTTTAAAAAATATAGTTGGAGAATAAGTATATCTATATATGTATATTTGTTATTAAGAAAATATATGGTGGTAATTAAGACAAAATTTACCTAATCAGATGTGATTTTCTTCACTGTTTGTTCTCTGAGAGGCAGATAGCGTAGTTAATATGATCAATCTCAATCTGGTGGTACCCCAGTTGGTGAGAATTGAAACTGCAGTGGATGCAACCATGTGATCACTTTATATTCTTCTATATATATATACATGGAAAATAGACTTTCCAAAGCATATGAAGGTTTTTTTTTTTTTTTTTTTAAAAAAGTGCATATATATATATATATATATATATATATATATATATCACACAACTTTGCATGCAAAAGCAACGAAAATGCTCCTTTGTCTATATTATATATTTGGGTGAATTGCTTTAATCAATGATCAAATTGATAAGATTATTATTCCCGTCATTAAAAAGAAGATTAATTAATTAACTAAATGAAAAAGTTTTCTGCACTTGCAACAAACTAAAAAGTAAAGTCTATCATGATCAGATACATTGAAACATGAAAAAGATGAACAAAAAGTAATACCCAATACCATAAACAGCATCCAACATGAACTGTACTTAATTTCTTACATTTAATATTATTGATTTCATTCTTGTTTAATAAATCAAAGTAATTAATTTGTGTATACGAATGCACAACACATGTATATATATGTATATGTATATGTATATCTCCCTGATAGGAAACAAGAATAGCATACAATTGGACATAAGAGTACTGATAGAAAGCATTATATTCTGAATATTACTTTCCTTTTTATGAAGAAGCTTTTGTAAGAGCACCTAATGCCCCATGCATTTTCAGATTAACCATCCAATTTAGATTAACCTCACATCATTTCAATTTCTTTTTCCTTATATCTAAAATTTCAGAACTATTCCCCTTTTAATTTAATTTCCCTTTATATATATATATATACACAATTATCACAATTTTTTTAATGCTGCTAATTATTATTCGGCCAATAAGATTAGCTTTCTTCCTTTGTATACTTTGATCATGTTCAATAAATAAAAATAAAAAAACCAAAAGGGTTTTTTCAAAAGCAAAAACAGATAATCTTTTATGATTAAGCTTCTCTTTTATAATATATGATAGAAAATAATTATTTATTTATGTTTAAGTTGAATATTAATTACAATTAATTGAAATTTTTAATTCGGCTTTGACACTTTGTACGCGACCTACTTGGATTGGGACCCACACATATAGACTTTATAAACAAACCCTAATTTCCTGATGGTGACGTGGAGTAATGATGTGGACAAAAAGCTCATCCTCAGCTTTTCCACGCCACCGAATTATTTCTTGGCGGCTCTCTCTAACTACTGTTTTTTTTTTTTAATTTTTTAAATAAATAAATCCTTCCCTTTCTTTCTTTAAAGATAAACATTTACTTATACTTCTGTCTGAATACATATATATATATATGTCTGATTGAGGTTAGTTTATTATTATAATGGTGGGACTGGAATACTAAATTGAATTTTGTTTAATGAGTCCTCATGATTCCAGACGGAGAGAAACATTAAATATATGTGTGTGTGTGTGTGTACATATATATGTATTCACACACATCTCTCTGTTTCTCTTTAAAAGCTAACCCATCAACTTAAAACTCTGTTTAACTACTCTCTGCATCTTCTATATCTGTTTCTATGGCGGCTAGCCAAGAAGCACAAGGCATCAAGCTTTTTGGGACCACAATCACGCTGCATCGCAGGCAAGTGGTAAAGGAAGAAGAAGAAGAAAGAAAAGCTGATCAGACGGTTGAAAAGAGGCCAGATAAGATCATTCCTTGTCCCAGATGCAAGAGTATGGAGACCAAGTTTTGTATTTCAATATTACAACGTTAACCAGCCTAGGCACTTCTGCAAGGGCTGCCAGAGGTACTGGACCGCCGGTGGAGCTCTCCGAATGTTCCCGTGGGCGCCGGTCGTCGAAAACCAAACCTCAGAAACCGGAACCCTTGTCCAGGGTACTCTCGCTGA